>CAUJGJ010000087.1:1766600-1774100 GCA_963170055.1 Halisarca cf. caerulea
TATTATCCATTACCATGGCAACAGCAGGACTATTCAATGATTTCACATTGTGTAGAACATGGGCATACTTTTGGAAACCTGTAATTTCAAGCAAATTCCTCCTAAAGTTCCTTGAATAGCTTCCCAGAGAAATATGCTCCAAATTGAACCAAAAAGAGGCCGTGAAATCTTCGCCACTGCAACTTAGCATCACAACAGAGTCTTATTTAGGAATTCTTATTGCCGAGTTCCTTCAGAAACTTGACGTTTAGCATTCAAACTGCTTCGTTGAATTCGAATTCCTGTAAGTAATCGAAGAACACTTGCCCAGAGTCCACAAACAAATGGTATATTATAGTTAAGACATAGACGAGGGCGAGTGCATTTCACATGCCATACAGCACTTGCACCTGTGCATGTGTGTGTGTACATGTGTGTGGAATACATTTGGGTGTGAGTGTGGGTGTGTGGGTACGCATGTGTGGGTGGGTGTACGTGCGTGCATGCGTACATGTATGCATTCTTGCATCTGTGTACTACCGTATATATATGTCTGTATTATATTTAGACACCAATACCTACGTGTGTAGTAGATTTACATACAGGTTTACTTGTGCAGATGTGTTATAATTATATAGCAACAATATAAGTAGTATACATAATCACACAATGTCAATATCTGCCACTTTAGTGTATGTCGATTTGCATTCACTTGAAACCGATTCCTATGGATTGTCTGTTCCTTCTGATGCAGATGTCTCAGTTGGATTTGTTCCTCTTGTTTGTGTTGATGATGACTCTGGGGGAGAGAATGGATGTGGTGAAGTTGGATCTCGCAAGATTAGGTCATTGTCATCACCTGATTCTAACTGATGAGTCCGCGTAGCCTCAGCTTGTGGAGTATCATTTGTTGTTGAATTTTCTTCTGTATTGCTTGGGGGTCCATTGCACTGCCTTTCAGATTGTGTTGGTGTTTGTGCATTTTGCCTCCTACGTTCAGCCATCCAATTGCAATCCATCTTACACTTACGACATTCCTCACAGCACAACAGACAAGTAAACACAAACAGAATGAGGCATTCAGCTAGAGACACGGCTATCAAATGTGTAAAGGGAATAGTGAGTTTCTCAAATGTATCCTCCCTGTCTGTTTGTGTCCTCCACACATATCCCGTTGCAAATGACACCAAAAGTATAAATAACAGATCTAGCGCACATATAGCACTGTAGCGAGTGGGTGGGTCCCTGCATCCTTTAATGCAGCAACCCTTGTTGATGATACAGGCAAAGAATTGCAGCACGGCCACCTGTACGGCTAACAGGCTCACAAATCTCTCCAGGGGGTTGAATGGGTCAAATGCTGTGGAATTTGCAACACAAATCAGTTCATCTTGCATGCCTGCATTCTTCCAGGCGGCACAGTCCACAGGTGGGTTGCAAAGACCAGAGTAACATATCGAAGAATCATTGTCCGTGCCTACAATTGGACATCTTGTGGTGATCGTCCACTGGGCAGTGATGATCACACTGGCATAGGCCGCAATGAGGAGCGCAGCAAGTGGTAAAAGGAAGACAGGTGCACAGCGATGAACTATGTAGGGCTCTCCTGGAGAGCCACTGCCTGTTGTGAAAGCCACTCTGTCCTTGTGCTTACACAGTTGGTCTGTTTCGTCCACAGTCCCATTCTGGAAATTTTGATCTGGTGTTCCATTTTGAGCAGTTTCTCCAGATTCATGATTACTTTGCATGTCACTGTTTCCTTCATCATTGGTACCCTCAGGTTGTTTCTTCTCCACAAGGTCATCCTCTACATCTGGTATAAGGGCCAGCTTTATCACAACTCCAGTGGCCATCAAAGCTACCACTTTGTAGGAACACTTACACAGGCCAAAAAGCCCTAGTACACAGCCAAGAACTACACAAACAGGAAGTGCAATTGAAAGGGCCAAAAAGTACTTGTGAAACAAGCTCTCCCCAACTGGGAGATACAAACTTTCGACTGACAGTGTGTGATTCGCCATCTTCTTCCTCTAGGAACTTTTATGTTGTTTCTGGGAAGTGGCGTGCTTGTTATAATAATAGGAGACATTTATTGTTGTTTTATGCAGTTGCTATGGGTAACCACCAATTCCAAATATGCATGAGTCACAGCTGTCCCTACCCACCCCCTGCACAGGATTTTCTCAGTGTGTTTTTGTTCTGTTGTTGTATGCACTGGTTGGACAACCTATTCTTCCCTTTCTAAACCACATAGGTTGTATGCAATGTCATGTTCATATGAGATGTACATGTGTGTGTGTGTGTGTGTACAGTGGATTCTGGGATATCTGACTACATCACTAAGTTCCCTGTGAAATTAAACCCAATGTTTGATTCAACCAGGTATTGGATCAATCCGGTAAATTCAGGGCTGCATTGTGTGTGTGTGTGTGTGTGTGGGGGGGGGGGGGGGGGGGGCAATATAGGCTGTACTATATATACTGTCAGGGATGTCAGGAGTTCTTTGGGGTCAGACAAAACAGGAGTATTTACTCTCCCCTCCCTCTTTTGTGACCCAGTTGACCTCCTTGGCATAGCATATGGTGAAACCTCTCTAATCCGACACTCAATGGAACCTGAAAACAGTGTCTGATTAGGAGGCTGTCAGATTACAGAGTGACTATTGGCATACTTTATTATGGAGACTCTACCTCATAAGATGTTTGGATTGGATTAATGTTGGATTATAGAGGTGTCGGGTTAGAGAGATCTCACTGTGCATAACTACAGTGATGTATTTACAAACCTGCTTACAGTAAGTAGTCCAAAATGGCCTCAGATACCACCTTATCAGGTATGAAAGGCAATTATTTCTCTTGGGGACAATACGCCCAGACCCCTACCAGTAATACACACCTTCACAATGCCACACACATAGCATATTGCCTCCCCTCCCCAAAGATATCAGAAAGCTCAATTCCCCCCCCCCCCCCCCCGTCCAAGCCCCAAATCTTGTATGCAGCCCTGATATTTACATGTATGCACTTTGGTAATAGGGATTCACAATAGAGTATCAGGTAATGAGGTTTCTGGATGTGTCAAGATGAATTACATGTGAGTGTATACAAACATTATACATGTTATTCCAAAGGATGAGGATTTGATCTGCTATTAGCAACTTTTTCTGTTACTACTACTACTGTCCTTGATAACCAAGACTTATAGAAGTTTTGTTGAGCCACCACACATACGTGGCTGAAGTGTCCTTTGTTACTTTGATTTTAACGCAAAGCGGCGACGGACAAAGTTCTCAAACTTAGACACTGTCAACAACAGGGGTTTATCTGGTTATGGCAATTTCCAAATTCTGTCATTTTTCTACCCCTGCTGCATGTGACTATATGTGTATGTGTGTGTGTGTGTGTGTGTGTGTGTGTGTAGGTGGGGTGGGTGGGTGTGAGTGGGTTTGTTTGTGCATGTGTGGGTGTGGCTGTGTAGGTGTATGTGGGTGTGCGTTTGTGCGTGTGTATATGTGTGTGTATGTGTGTGTGGGTGTGGTGGGTGGGTATGGCTGGGCGAGAGGGCATGCATGTGTGCTCATAACAGGACACTGCTGTTGAAATACAGCTCAATACCCCTTCACATATAGAATTTCCAAACGGGGTCCAACCTTGTAATTCAGGGATGTGCCGTGAGTTTCAGACAAATCTTCAATCAATTGCATGTGCATATTATATCAGTTATACCACAGTCAACAAACTGCACAATGTCATGACATTGTAAGCTACTTGTAGAATACAATGTGTGCATGCTGGTTATGGTTGTGTATGTATGAGTACATCGAGTTTCCATTACTGTAGGTCGTTACGATATCGTCTTTTCATATTTAGGACATACATAGGCATGATATCTCTTTCCATATTTGGAGTTATTAATCAAGTGGTGTTGTCGACAGGTTCAAAATGTATTCCATGGCAAGTCTATTTCAAAAGCAGTGGGATTTAACTTGCCTTAACCCACACAGCAGCGTGCAACACACACAGCAGTATTTGTACAATGTCATATGCGTACAGTATGTACATCTGTATATTATACAGTACATGTGCATGTCTCCCTTACGTGGAGCTAACCACAATTATACCAATCGTCATTCATAAAATAATTACGTGTAAAATTGTGTTACTTAGTTGTAACCCAAAATGAATGCATAATGTTATTGTACTACTTTCTGATAATACATAATATTAATATGACAATATTATGTAAAAAGAACCAGACTGAGTGCTTACTATTTGTATAAGTAGTTTATAAGATTTATACTGATAAAGTATAATGGTAGCTTGACTGCAGTTGATCATAAGCTGGATTATCATTCATGACAATGTCATTATGAGGCATTGCAACAGTTCCTCCCTCTTGTTCATATTCATCTTCCATATGTGAAGGAGAACTACTTCGAGCCGTATTCCGACAGCAGCGTCTTGTCACGAGGACAGCAACCACTACACTGATGACGTTGGTCAACAGCAGAACTACTGATAGTATCGTGCCACCTGTGATACAACTGGTAGTAATTATGCCAGCTGAGATGCAACTAGTAGCTGAAGGGCTCGTTGAAGGAGTAGACTCCTGTACTGGGTCCTTACCTACACATAAGCAAACAAACAATTGCATGTGCATGCAGCTCTACAATAGCAAATCTGTACTGGCTATGAGTGTGAATGAGTGCAGCAGTAGAAATATAGCATTTGACCTATGACAGGACAAACATTCGACCCAGTATTAGATTGGTAGGACATATTAATGATTGGTCATACATTTCTAACCATCATAGATTACTTATGTACGTGCATGCACACATGCATCATAATACAAAGGAATCTTTAGTACTGGGACGTGAGGTTGGCAAAACGAATTGGCACTCGATCAATCAACTGTAATAGCCAATAATGTATACTCAGCTCAGTTTCAGTTCTAGTGTTAGCCATATTATATTCATGTTATCTTCAGAAAATGGCAGATGGCAGAAAGCTATTTTTAGCCTCGCAAGTGTATTATATTATATGTATTCCCTTAACTGCTCAACTACTGTACCCCTGTGTTTACTCCTGCACTACAAAAGCACCTTCCTTCATTAGTTTTATATAATTATATCCGACTCACGTGTTGAATTTAGAATCAGTTTGGCAGTATTGGAGAGACATCCAACACAACTTCCACAGTTGTTGTTTGAAGTAACAGTAAACAGATACTCTGTATAAGGAACTAGTCCACTGATAGTACATGGACTGGTACAGTTCACACTATTCCCACAGTTTGGTGATGATGTAGGACAGTAGGTGACTGCAGTGGATGTCACTGGAGGAGAGTCGGGAGGTTGTTGCCAGGTAACAGTAGGTGATGTGAGGTCATCCATCAAAGGCTTTGCAACTACTCTTCTTGGACAGGAAGGAATCCCTGTATGTATGGAAAGGAATCAAATTTCTTTATAATATCTCTTTTTGACCTTAAATGTTCTCAAGATCTGCAGGACACATTTGCATGTACTAGCTGTTGCCAAACATACATTTAGCCCAACACACATGCACGAACACACACATGTACACACACACACATGCACACACACACACATGCATACACACACGTACACATGCACACATGCACACACACACACGCACACACATGTACACCACATGCACACACACACGCACACACACACACACACACACACACACACACACACACACACACACACACGCACGCATGCATGCACACACGCACGCACACACACACACAAACACACACACACACACACACACACACACACACACACACACACACACCTACAGATACAGTTGCCATTCCCTCAACAATACCAAACAGATTAATACAATGCACAGTTCCTCCATTGTCTGCTGTAGTAAATCCAGTGATAGTGATGGTAGAGGTTTGAGTGAAACCACGTGTGTCTGTAGTAGTGATCCTGGCATTGTTGCTGGCTGCTAACCGTCCAGTGGTGCCTGCAGCAGTTATCCCGCTCAATCCAGTGATATTCCACTGAACTGACAGTATCACATTACAAGTAAATGCCTGTTGACTACCACAATCCAAAGAGACTTTATTGTTTGGTGTGAGTCTACCTACATACATGAGGGATAATTTATACAGAAGAAAAACTAGTAATTAGTGTGTGAGTATATTTGCTTGCATGTCCAAATTATAGTATATTAATTTGTGTAACCTTCACATACTCCTTACTTTCCTTGGGGATAGACTATAACTAGCCACAGGCCACTTACTATCCTTTCATACCCTCATATGTACAGCATTAGGAGAGTCCTTACTGTGCAAAAATTGGCATATCTGGTGCATGTAGTTTACTCTTAAATTGGTCTATGACAGCTATACATACATATCTGAGAATTTTACGTATATACATACATAATAATATTATGCTCATAGCCATGTACACACATTAGTTTTTCAAATTTGTCATTGAGAATGCTATCTTGAAATTGTTCTTAATTTGTATAGCACCCTTTATCTTGGTATAAGTTTGATTATTCAGTTCTTTTGTACTGGATTATATGTGCATATCACACAGAATGTACATGTCATACCAGGGTTCTATCAGGTGGGGGGCAGGGGGGAAGCTTCTACCCCAAACTCCTCATGCAGCTTCCACCACAAAAAATTTCCAACTGCCGTACAAATTACTATACGTAGAGAAGGCCTTACTTGAGTGTCAAAATGAACCTTGAATTATCTAAAATGGCCTCAAATTTGACCTTATATAACCTAGAGGGATCATGGGGGGCATGCCCCCAGATCCCTCTAGTTAAGTACCCCTGCACTCCATAATGTATTTGTGTGCGCACACACACACGCACGCAAACACGCGTACGCACGCATGCACACACACACGCATGCACACACTGACATACACACGCATGCACACATGTATTCACATGTATACACACAGGCACTCATATTATTACTATAGAGAAGGCCCAACTTGAGTGTCAAAATCAGCCTTGAATGGTCTAAACTGGCCTCAATACAACCTTATATAACCTATAAACTCAAATTTTCCCTGGGGGGGGGTATGCCCCCAGACCCCCCTTATCCCTGCACTCCATATACATATCTGCATACACCTCTATATATCATCACTGTAAAGCCGTGTGTGTTATAGATGTCTATGATACCACATATGCATACATGTATCTGTCCATCCCCCCTACTATACTTTGTAATTCCCACCCACCCCCCCCCCCCCCCCCCCCCACCCCCACACACACCCCGGTCGTCATTATCTTGAAGGAAACCTTGCTATAATACTTGCATCAAATCTATGTGCATATCTTGTACAGTAATTATTCACTGTAATACTCAAGCTTCCTCTCAAAAAATATAAAACCTAGATAGAACCCTGTACATGTACATGTACTTAAAAATCAATGATTTCAGGCCTATACCTCCCTGTAATGTTCCTTGAACTGTGTCCCAAAGAAAGACACTCGAATTGAACCCCAACAAAGT
>CAUJGJ010000087.1:1781600-1786600 GCA_963170055.1 Halisarca cf. caerulea
CGCCAAACTACATACCTGCCTCACGGTATTTGAAGTGATTCTCCTGGTGCCATTTTGTTGCCATAAATAGAACAGGTCATTTTTAACCTGCATGACTCAGACGCATGCAGTTTCCAATGTATACTATAGCTAGATATATTCAATGTCCATAGCTTTGTCCTGACATGTGTTTCTTTGTTTCCAGTTCTTCAGGATACCTCATGCACATGCACATTGTCGGATATACGTACATATATACTGTATGGATATAGTGATGCAATATAAATGAAATTTTAACAGGCTGAAATCTAATTGAACATTGTATAACAATATGTATAACAAAAGTTGTATTGTAAGTGCAATTGTAACATGATGATGCATATGTGTCTGTCCATGTGTGTGTGTGTGTGTGTGTGTGTGTGTGTGTGTGTGTGTGTGTGTGTGTGTGTGTGTATGTGCATGTGTGTGTGTGTATGTGTGTGTGTGTTAGTGTGAGTGCATGTGTAGGTGTGTTTATGTGTGTGTGTGTGTGTGTGTGTGTGTGTGTGTGTGTGTGTGTGTGTGTGTGTGCTTGTGTGTGAATGTGTGTGTGTGTACATACATATATCTGCATGTCTGTGTTTTGGTCCATGTTTAGACATCAACACCAATGTAGTAGATTGATGTGTACTGGTTTACTTACACAGATGTGTGATGAACTACATAACCCCACTTTGCAGTCCTGTGAACTTCATGTGAAAGTCTGCAATTCAAAGTTTGCCCCATCATTGTCATCCGAGCTGACAGATAACTTTTGAGGTCCAGACTCATATCCACTTGACCCTGAACCTAATGGTGGACGAGTGTCTGTGCCTTCTGATGCAGATATCCCAGGTGTCTCACTTACTCCTGGTGTCAGTGGTGACTCTGGTGTTAAGAGTGTCTGTGTTGATCCTGGATCGGGTGAGATGGGATTCTCTTCAACTACTTGTTCGTATCGTGGTGTTTCCTCATTCTCATTACCTGTTTGGTCGTCCTGTCTTATGCTGGATTGGGTATCTCGGTCTCTAGGTGGAACATTTCCTTGTGTGTCTGTTGCAATTTGTATTGGCTGTATTTCATGCTGTATTTGGTTAGATGTTCTCCTACGTTTATCTTTCCGGTACTTATGACATTTCTCACAACACAACAGACTAGCAAACGCAGACAGAATGAGGCATTCAGCTAGAGACACAGCTATCAAATGCGTAAAGGGAATAGTGAGTTTCTCAAACGTATCCTCCCTGTCTGTCTGTGTCGTCCACACATATGCCGTTGCACCCGACACCAAAAGTATAAATAACAGATCTAGCGCACATATCGCACTGTAGCGAGTGGGTGGGTCCCTGCATCCTTTAATACAGCAACCCTTGTTGATGATACAAGCAAAGAATTGCAGCACGGCGACCTGTACGGCTAACAGGCTTACAAATCTCTCCAGGGGGTTGAATGGGTCAAAGGCTGTGGAATTTGCAACACAAATCAGTTCAGCTTGCATGCCTGCATTCTTCCAGGCGACACAGTCCACAGGTGGGTTGTGATGACCATAGTAGCATATCGAAGAATCGTTGTCTGTGCCTGCAATTGGACATCTTGTGGTGATCGTCCACTGGGCAGTGATGATCACACTGGCATAGGCTGCAATGAGGAGCGCAGCAAGTGGGATAAGGAGGACAGGTGCAAAGGGACGAACGTGGTAGGGCTCTCCTGAAGAGCCACCGCCTGTTGTGAAAACCACTCTGTCCTTGTGCTTAAACAGTTTGACTTTCAGTGACTGTTTCACCGATGACATAATATGATTGCGCTTAGAGTGGGTCTCTGTTTCGTCCACAGTACCATTCTGAGAATTTTGATCCCACTGTGTTCTAATTTGAGCAGTTGCTTCAGATTCATGATTACTTTGTTTGTCACTGTTTCCTTCCATGAGGTCATCCTCAACATCTGGTATAAGGGCCAGCTTTATCACAACTCCAGTGGCCATCAAAGCTACCACTTTGTAGGAACACTTGCAGAGGCCAAAAAGCCCTAGTACACAGCCAAGAACTACACACACAAGCAATGCAATCAAAAGACCCAAAAAGTATTTGTCAAACAAGCTCTCCCCAACTGGTAGATACAAACTTTCCTCTGTGTAATTCGCCATTTTCTTCCTCTAAGAACTTTATGCTGTTTCTGGGAAGTACGTACCGTGCTTGTTATGATAATGGGAAACATTGCTTGTTATTTTATACAGTTGCTATGGGTTACCTCCAATACTTTGCTAATATGCATAAGTAATCCAATTACACTGTGGTCACAGCTGTCCCTGCCCATCCCCTGCACAGGTCTCTGAATAGGCCTGAGCCAATTATGTGCACATAATTTCACAAATAATAGGTACCTCTGTAAATCAGGAATAATTCGCAAATAATAGGGAGTTTCATAAAGATTGTAGCACAAAATGGCAGATCAGCACGGCATAGAATGTGTTTCCTACCCCTTTAAATGACTCTTCCTGTCACAATAGGAAGTAATGTACAAGAATACATCATGTGTGCTGCAATGTATAAAGTATGAGTATACATATTGTGTCGTCTACTGTCTGAGGTCTTGTAATTTATGTAAAGACTTTATAGCAACAAAGTTACGGTGCATGAACCATAATCTAAGGAGGGCATTTCAGCTGAATAACAGGGTGTGTATTCAAGAAGAATAGGTGGAGTTTGGAGGAATAATTGAATAAAATAATAGGTGATGCTTGGTGAATAATAGGCTCAGGCCTATCTCTGAACCTGTTTATGTACTGTTGCACTGGTTGGACAGCCTATTCCTCTCTCTGTAAACTACATAGGTTGTATACAATGTCATGTTCATCTGAGACCATGTGTCTACACAGTGAATTCTGATTTATCCACGACTACATCTGTTCCCCATGAAAGATAAACCAGTACACTATATGGGGATACACAGCAGAGTGTCGGATAATGAGGTTTCTGGATGTGTCACGTTGAATCAGATGTGACTTTGTACAACATCATGGTGAATGGGGCTGTTTCTTATGTAAAACATGATGCTGATCCAAGGACCCCATTTGTGTAACTCTTCAGCTATGTACAGTAGCTGTTACACAATACAAGTATATAGAAGCTTAATCAGATACTTATTTTAGTATTTATGGTGCTACTTACATCAAAGCACAACTCCAACATGTCTTTATGGAAACTTCATGGCCCTGATTGATAGTACTCTTAAATGATTGCGCTGTATGTACTATATATAGTGTTAAGCTCTTTGAAATGGAGATCCCTCCATAAACAAGGCACCGTTCTGTGGTGCCAATGCTGCCTTAACATGCGTGGATGTGTCACCATAAACCATTAATTCTTTCTATGAAGAAATCCATTGTCTTCTAACACTTTCATTTTCCTCACGTAGGTTGTTTGAGTGAAAGAGTCGACCAGTTTCAGTTTGTGTGATGCTATCTTTAGTAGCACAAAACTTGTGAGAAGAGGTCAGGAAGAATGAATACATTGTGTTCCATCTCTGCAAATCATTTGGGAACTGCTTGCTTTCATTAGCATTATGTGTATGTCTCTGTGTTGTATGATAATGACAGTTGTTATCAATATGTAGCCCAACCAGATGTCGTATTTTCACTTAAGAGACTTGAAATGTGCACGTGCACGTGTGTACACACAATCTGCATTCATTTTCTACTTAAAAGTACCCAAGCAATGTGCATGCCCAACCCCCAATCAAATGGCATTTTAAACTGTTCCTGTACAATACAAATGTATGTGCTTTTCACGCAGTGAAAAACGCTATATATACTCTCCAGTTTGCATATACATATACATACAGTCAAACCTCGGTAACATGAAACTGCTTAACATGAAATATCTTTTAACATGAAATGCTAGCCAAGTCCAAGTGCAGATACAAGCATAACATGTAGTACTGTTTACATGAAATACTGTTGAGATGAAAATTGAGCACATTTCCCTGAGTTTCATGTTAACAAAGTTTGACTATATATGCATTTTTGTATTCCATACACAATGACTCATGTGTACGTATGCTAAATGCAGCGTTAGCTCTGTTTTCGTGTACGTTGTAAGATTGTCAAACATAAAATTTCCAGTAGAATGCATGGGCATGTACATGCATATATGTGTGTATGTATATGAGGATGTTTGCACATAAAAGCGTGCATTGCAAGTACATAATAATAGTGTGTGACTGCAGTGAATTGCATGGGGACTTTTAAGTTAGTGTTATAGTCTAGAAAGTACTTTAATCTTTGGTTTAGAACTGCTGTGTTATAATATCATAGCTTTCATTGCTTAGCAGTTGGCCACATGTGTGGAGTTCGTCCATATAGCTTAGGGCCCAATGAACCCATTCAGTCGAACTAACATGATGTTTAGCCATAAGCAGATGATACAATACATTGTGCACAAGCATGCACGCGCATGTATGTAACATTGTATACCAGTACCATGCAGAATGATAGTAAAAGATCGAACTACCATTCTCATTCATACATGCATATTATGTATTTGCGCAAAACGTCGGCCATTTTCTCCAATTAACCTCAGCGTTTCTTCTTCCAGGAAGATCTTGCTGCCTCCTTTGAAGACATCGAAGAATCGTTTGTATCGCGTGTCAATTAAAAATGCTGGTAGTTTTGTCGCGTGTATGATTGTACGTGTTTAGCTCGAGGTAAATTCTTCTATGATGTCCGAAGCGAAGACTCGCAGCGACCGCTTATGTGCATCCTAACCCAAGTACGTTTGTAACCAAGTTTCAAGCATTTGTCTTGATGTACTGTCCTCGTCCACGTATGTGGAGTTTGTGCTGTGTGTTCTAAGTATTACAAGATCTTCCCTGCCTACGTAGCAGTCCAAAAATGACGATTGAGAGTGCAAGTTATCTTCTTCGCGTGCACGTGTGCTTGTTCCAGTGCGCAGTGCTGCGTGTGTATTTTGCTAGTTTGCTGCCTCAGTTGTGAGCTCGTGAGATGT
>CAUJGJ010000087.1:1791600-1794100 GCA_963170055.1 Halisarca cf. caerulea
GCTTTATCTGTCATTCCAACACGAACAGGCCCATGAGGTGACTGAGTGGGATTCGAATGCATTTCTGAAGTGGGTATTTTACCTTTCCTCTGTATTCCTTCTTCAGGAACAAAATCAAAAACCTGTGGTTCTTGCTGACTTGAAAGTTCATTGTCATTGTCCTCACTACTATCCTAAGTATTCGAAATGAAAGAATGCACACATACTCACATCAGAACATAGGAAAATCCCGTAATGTATAATATCAGGCAAGTTTCGCAAAAAATAGAGAAAAAAAAGTTAATCTGAAAAGTAGAAAAGACAATATAGGCATCCAACTTAAGGGCATATAATTAATGCGGGTGCAAAGACCTTCAAAGGTTTTTGCTCTCTATGAATCCTCCTCTGATATCTCTCAGGGAGGAGGTTGGGGGAATGGAAAAGATTGATAGAGGGCATCACTCATTAATTGACAACCCTTTCACTATAGCTTTTTCTGTGTAACACAACACAAATGCATGCGACAAGTGTGCATGAATGTATGTGTGTGTGTGAGTGTGTGTGTGTGTATGTGTGTGTGTGTGTGAGTGTGTGTGTGTGTATGTGTGTGTGTGTGTGTGTGTGTGTGTGTGTGTGTGTGTGTGTGTGTGTGCGCGCATGTGTGTGTGTTTGTGTGCGTGTGTATGTGTGTGTGTGTGTGTGTGTGTGTGTGTGTGTGTGTGTGTGTGTGTGTGTGTGTGTGTGTGTGTGTGTGTGTGTAAGTGTGTGTAAGTGTGTGTGTACGCGCATGTATTCATAAACCCTGACTGAGCTAAGCTAGACATTATCTGTCCTATTTATCATGAACATGGACCTATCTACAGGTACAACACATGGGGGACTGTTTCCCTGATTACCCCCCCCCCCCCCCACACACACACACAGCATTTTCATATATTAGAGCCATTTTTGCAAACTTTAAGGCAAACTGAGCACATTAGGAAACGTTGGTCGACATGCACAGACTGTCAAATACCCACTCACTCTGGCTACTGCACACCAGTTAAAAACACTCACATCGTCAGCGTCTTCGCTCACACTTGGTAGGTTCTTCCATTTAGTGTTAGCGAATAACTGGTGCTTTCCTTGCTTACTGTCTCGATAATGGCGAGGCAAACTAAATGTCTTGTCCATTTCTTTCCTTGTCCGTCTTGGAGAATATCTAATAACGTTCGTGCCGCTGATAACTTGCGACCGTGGGCGATGGTTGCCAAGCAGAGGCGAATTGGGCACTTGAATAGGGTAGTCTTGTGGCAAACCAAGAAGATGGCATAATCGATCCCGAACATCCAATATGTTTTTTGATGTTTTTGTAATGTCATGTTCGGCATATTCTATTGCCTCAGTGAGATTATGCAGACCACATATTTGGCCAGCCCTTAACGAATTTGAAAGATGAGAAAGCTCTTGGCAAATGGTATCCAGTGATGGCCTTTCTTTTGGAACTGTACCCAGACAGCTTTTGATCAAGGGCAGAAAAAGCTTCTCCTTCTCCCGAAGCTTTAGAATGTAAGACCATCGCAGCTCTTCTTCAGTGTGCAGGAACACCATTCTGCTATCCGATAAACATTCTTCGATTGTTTGCGAGGTTGGTATCGGTACCTCGTGAATTAGGGTATGTAAGCACAACACGCCGAAAGAGAAGGCTGCCCATAGAGGCTGCATTTCCTGCACGTCTTCAACCAAACCAGGGGTAGACATTCTGCATATGAAATCCGATGGGACGTGGTATGAAACTGCTGGATCGTATGACTCAAATGTGTTGAGATAGGTGTGAAACTTCGAGCCTGTGATCTTCACTCCAAGGTCCAATTTACCTCTCAAATCTGCAGTGACGAACACGTGATCTGCCTTCAGGTCCTCGAACGGGAGCGGAGGATCGAGCGAATGCAGGTAGCAAAGCGCACAGGAGACGTCGTAGAGAACCGTGCTCTTCACGGAGAGGGGAAGTTCCGATCTGGGATAAGATTCCAGCAAATCCAGCAGATTAACGTCAATCTCCTCGGTAACCATCCACGTTACATCGTCTTTCACAAACAAGCCCAGTAGCATAACAATTGAGGGATGTTTCAGTCCACTCCACAGAACGAAAGTGTTGAGGACCTTTTCATTCTTTAAATTTCGCATCGTAATTCTTGCGGAACAAGGCGCACCGAGCAATTCCGCTTCGTATAGCTCTCCAAAAGCACCGTAATAAAGGACATTTTCGGAGACGGTTAAGTTTCGGAGCAGAAGTTTGGGGCAATAATCACTGATGATGAACTCTTCAGGGGGTCGAGGCTTCGCAGAATTCGAGGATTCTTCAAATTCTTGTCGGTTTTCTCCTTCCATCATTCAGGGAGTCGTCGGCCGGAAGTTGGTCACAAACGCATGTGCTGTGCACGTGACTTTGTTGTTCGCAGCCAAACTGTTTTCCCCACAACCCCTTTCTCATTTAATTTCCGTTCGTCCAGAGCGTCTATAATTTCGTATTTGTCTTGGC
>CAUJGJ010000087.1:1806600-1819100 GCA_963170055.1 Halisarca cf. caerulea
CACACACGCACACACACATGCATACACACACACACACACACACACACACACACACACACACACACACACACACACACACACACACACACACACATGCTCACACACGCACACACACACAGGTTACCATACTGGAACACCACACAAACACCAAGAATTGTAAACTGTCTATTGCTACAGTGTTAGTGGAACAGCAGTATCGTTGCATGGAACCAATCAGAGTAACGTTCTTGTTCCTTATTTGGTTGCATCACTGCAGAATGTTTGAGTCAAAAGGTAAATAATCACATGCATGAATTACCTGTTTTACTAGTAATTTTAAATATATGCATATGCACACATAATACTGTCTGCCTATGTATTACGACATTGTGGCATTCAGTGTATTGGAGAAATTGTGTTTCTTTGATACAGTGATCCTCACAGCTACTGATGGTGCTGTGTCTGTACCTGGAGGATATGTTGTGCTACTGAATGGTAGCATCACCTTGAAGTGTCATGCAACCATGTACTCCAGTATAACATCACTGCATTGGAACATTGCTCTAAAGGGCAGCACTAGTGTGAGAGGAAGCAGTGGAACACTCAGTAGAAATGGCCAGTACTCAGTACCTAACGGATTACAAACAGAAAATCCAACTTTGCTTCATATACACAATCTACAAACACAAGAAAATGGCTCCACCGTTCAGTGTGGTGTTCCAGATCCCTTGGGAGTTTATATTGCAAGTAGTCATTCCTTGGTTGTGTTTGTGGAAGGTGAGATGTTTATATTACTGCAGTCACCATTTGTGCATATATGCATTATAACTGGGTTCAATTAATCCCCATTATAGGTGTTCCTCTGTGTCCAAAAGTCAACATAATAAACTCAGTGAACTCCATTATTGCCTGGAGCCTTGACGGCCATGTTCTTCTACCAATAACCAACACCATATCAGTTAGAGCATTGAGTGGGGAAACTGTACTTTCACAAAACACCAGCCAAACTCAGCTTAAACTAACAGGAAGGGGTATCTCAACTCTTACAAACTACACAGTGACAGTTGTAGCTTGTACCAGAGCAGGATGTTCACAGAACTGTGACCGCATGTTGTTTTCAATTCCTCCCAAGGGTCAGTTCAACTTGAAATCAATGTTGCTATTGTGTCAAGGTATTCCATAAACACTGTCTTTCCCCTTATAATGTCAGCCACTGGACCACCCGCTGTAGGCACTGGTGTGTTATTGTATCTGCTTTGATGCTCTGTAATATTCTTATCATACTACCTAGTTCATTAGCAGGAGCATCTCACGTATATAGTAGTACTGTCATGAGTGTACGTATTCATACCATACGAATAACACAGGCCCCCCGTAGACGAATGGATTGAGAGTAATTTAAGTAAAATAAGTATTCCCATGCATGTATGATATATCTGAATCAGTAAATATTCAGCATCGAAAATATATATGTATTGTACAATGTGTACATTCCAGATATATACTATAATAATAATTATTATTATATTATAAGTATATAGAATTCAATTTATGTGGAATATTTCTTTAAATGTTGTGCTTGTGGGTGTATTATATTTACACATGCTGAGTTAAACTTGATTGGCCCATCAGCATTTACCCCTTCATGTAGCTGACAGTTCTCCTGTTCCTCCGGTGTCAACTGAAATCATTGTTGCTGTGGCAGTATCAGCCTTCGTGGGAGGCATTCTTCTCACAGCAATAGTACTAGGAACCTGCTGTGGATGCATTCTGTGGTGAGTGAAAATACATTCTGCCGCCTTTTGTAACAATTATGACAAACAATATCAGTACCATCCATTACCGATAACTATGCAGAAATCTCTTTTTCGAGAGATAACATGTACTACATAATTTATAGCATTGTCACATTTTGACAGTAGCAGATATGTATGCAGGTATAGGCAGACCTCACTTCTAATATAATATACGTAAAGCACTTGATCTTTACGACAGCTACCATATATTGCATATACTTCCACTCCTGTATATTGAAATGCCAACTCTGGCATAATATAGTGTACTGATCTATGTAGTCTGCTTATACACGTACGAGTTCCCAGCTTGGCACTTGAGGGCAAGTGCGTGTATAAGCCACAGACTGCAAAATGGTATTGTCTAAATAAATAGGATGGCCACCTGGATTCATATTGCTGTTTATGTATATTATACAGAAAAAGAACCGTGCTGTTGCCCCGGCAGTGGAGTGTATCGTGTTATTATTTTTGTGCGCTTTTCATTGATGCTGGTTTCCTTAATGCAAAATGATTGCACTTCAAATCCACAGCTGCCAAAAGTCAAACTCAAGAGGCATGTACAAAGCAGATTCTGAGAATAAGTATGACATGGTTTACAGCCACACTGATGTGAGCTGCATGTTCAGTTTACGTGTTTCATTGTATTGGAATTGCATGTCATCTAGATCACTATAATACTGTGTGTGTGTGTGTGTGTGTGTGTGTGTGTGTGTGTGTGTGTGTGTGTGTGTGTACGTGTCCGTGTGTTTGTGTGTGTGTGTGTGTGTGTGTGTGTGTGTGTGTGTGTGTGTGTGTGTGTGTGTACGTGTACGTGTGTGTGTGTGTGTGTGTGTGTGTGTGTGTGTACATGTGTGTGTGTTTGTGTTGTGTGTGTGTGTGTGTGTGTGTGTGTGTGTGTGTGTGTGTGTGTGCGTGTGTGTGTGTGTGTGCATGCATGCATGTTAAGTGTGGGGAGGATGCATGCATGTGGTGTGCGTACATACATGCATGCATATCTGTCAGATCTGTCTATCTATGAGTGTGTATATATAATACACATGTGTATTATAGCAAGTATTTACATAGTACATTATTATTATATCCATTTCTTTGTCTGAGCATAATATTATGCATTCATGGGTAATTATTTTGCATTCTCATGTCCCCAATCTCCCTCATACAGGGAACGACAAGGAGGGCTGATTCAGATAAAGACACAGCAGATGACACTACACAAATTGTCATGCAAGAAAATCCTTCCTATGTCACAGTACACACCAGAGCAGGAACATAGGTGGACCCAGTATAAGGGGAACCTGCATGCTAGCATGCATGTCCTTGGACAGTACTCATTTCCTGCACAAAAGTACGTAAGTTCATAAATATGTCCAGATGAACACTTACGTACATTCCTTTTCTTCTCCGTAGGAACATATGCCTAATATAATTGTAGAGGAAATTAACAAAAGTAAACTTTCACTAGTATTTCTTTCCTTCCCTCAATATCAAAATTACTGATGTAGTATAGACACACCTGCAGGTATATGCATGTATATCAGCACACACATATCCTGTGGCACGTATGAAATGCATATGCATGCGGGCACGTAGACCCATCCACCAACACTCTCATCCACCTCCATAGACACACACACACACACACACACACACACACACACACACACACACACACACACACACACACACACACACACACACACATGCAAACACACAAGCACAAACGCAAACACACAAACTCATGGTTGTGATAGCTATAAAAGTATCTGGGATAGCCATAAAAATATTTTGCTGCATGCCCTTTGACTAGCAGCATCAACAGTAGTCTGGCTAGCTAGACCATCCAATGTATGTGCCTAGGTCGACCTAGGCGTGTACATGGGGTGGTCTAGCTAGCCAGACTACATCAGCAGCAGTTTCTACTGATATAGAAATGCATTTGTTCTATACACATAAAACATGCTTATGTAGGTACAGATTTCCGTCTTTTAGTCCGTATAACTGCGTGCATACATGATTGCACGCATCATTGCATGAACTCTAGCTGGTTCTAGAACGCTAGTTTGGCGTGGGGACTTCCCCTAAACAAGGCCCGCAGACAGTATCATAGATGTTGGAGTATCTATGATAGTATCTTTTGGTCTGGTAGATCGAGGACTCGATATAATTACGGATAGTCGGCGATCGACTTGGAGTTTTGTAAGCTATCAAAAGAAATCCTAAAGGCAGCGTACAGTTTGCTCGTCGATCAGATCGTATCTGTATTGATATTAAAGGTATGTATAAGGTTATCTCTTGTTTGAGGTAGATTTTTGTGTTTCAGCGTGTACACTCGAGCTCTAAACTACGTAATATGGAGGATCTATATGGTTTCAGGAGTGCGAAGGTAGCGCAATGCCGATATTTACTGAATTGATCTTTTACCCTTTCTTTTCAGAACAACGTGGGATATCTTATAGGAGGTCTTGGGTTCTATACAATTAGGTATCATAGTATCGTGTTGTGTGCAGCAACCATATCAAGATTTAACTGTTTTATTATTCGTGAAATTACTTAATGATAACTCTCCATATGCATTGCATGGAAGATGAGGAACTCAGGATAAAATTAGATTGATATTGAATGCGTAAATACTCCTTGGCCGCATTATGTATAAGGTGTTGTATATATGTATGGTTATATGTGAAGGTTTGTAAGCAGGAGCTGTAACCATTAGTGGAATAATAGAGTGAAGACAAAACCAGCACGAGACAAGACAGGAGACAGGTGGACAAGGACACTCGTGGTCGATTGTTGTGCGCATCTGTGTAAAGTATGATTATATATAACATGTTATTTTTTAAACCCTTCAATTATTTTTTAAGGTCCCCTGAAATACAGCTGTTTCGAATGCAAAACAGACTAAAGTCAACAAATTTGTGAACCTTACCAGCTAGAGTTCACAAATTTGTTAACTCTACCACTGAACCAATGGCAATTATTTATCCCAATAAGCCATATTTCAGGGTTGGGATTTGTTATTGCAACTTCAAAAGACAAATTGCAGCTGAAATGGGTCACTTTGTGCATCAACATGTTTTGGTTCCCTTGAGATTTAGGCCATTCTGAGTTCAAATTCTGGAGGTATCCAATAAAATTAGCTCAAACTGCTATCATAACAAGCTTTGTTTACAAATTTCCTGAGAATGTTATGAAAACAGTGAAAAGTCCAGACATTGTGGCAAGTCCTTAAAAAATAATTGAAGGGTATAAAAAATAACCTGTTATATATAATAAACACTGTAGTTATAATACAAAAGACAAAAGCCTAAAGTACTTTCCACCACATATGTATACAGAAATAGAGTCTGTAATGTAAGAATATGATATTCATGGGATTGTGTGTGTGTGTGTGTGTGTGTGTGTGTGTGTGTGTGTGTGTGTGTGTGTGTGTGTGCATGTGTGTGTGTGTGTGCATGTGTGTGTGTGTGTGTGTGTGTGTGTGTGTGGTGTGTGTCACTGTGGTTACTTTGTGTGGTGTGTTACAATGGTTTCTTTGTGTGGTGTGTCACTGTGGTTAGTTTGTGTGGTGTGCATGTCGCTGTGGAGACTATTATCTCAGTTCTTTTGTGTGTGGCTGACATAATGGGTCCGCCTGCTCCATATTCTCTTTGGTATTCAACTATGAGTGTATGACCACTTGCATAATAAGCCTTATGACTGTAAGAACTTTTCATTTTTGATCTGACAATGTGCATTAATTGCCTTGTTGATTGCTGTAACAGTTGTGTGCATGACAGTTTTCAATACATCTTGTTTAGCCAGTTTCACTACACACTCAGGTATATATAATAACCCTGGCATTCATGTACACACACATACACACACACACACACACACACACACACACACACACACACACACACACACACACACACACACACACACACATACACACACAAACACACACACACACACACACACACACACACACACACACGGGTATTGGAACACCACGCAAACACTAAGAATCCTTAACTGTCTATTGCTGCAGTACTGGTGGAACAGCACGCATTGTTGCATGGAACCAATCTCAGTAACATTCATGTTCCTCATTTGTCTGCATCACTGCAGAATGTTTAGATCAAACGGTAATTTTATTTTACAAGCCTGTGCATGTTGCCTGTTCTACTGTTTAATATTATATATGCATATGCACACCTAATACTGTCTGTCTATGTATTCTGACATTGTGGCATTCAGTGTATTGAGGAAATTATGTTCATCTTCCTGTGATATAGTGATCCTCACAGCTACTGATGGTGCTGTGCTAGTACCTGGAGGATATGTGGTGCCACTGAATGGCAGCATCACCTTGAAGTGCCATGCAACCATGCTCTCTAGTCTAGCATCACTGCATTGGAACATTACTCTTAAGGGCAGCACTAGGGTGAGAGGAAGCAGTGGAACACTCATTAGTATATACAGAGGAAAGTATTCAGTACCTGATGGATTACAAACAAACAATCCAACTTTACTTCGTATACACAATCTACAACTGCAAGAAAATGGCTCCACTGTTCAATGTGTTGTCCCTACTTACTTGGGTGGTTACTTTGCAAGTAGTCCGGCCCAGGTTGTCTTTGTGGAAGGTGAGCTGTTTAAACTTCTACACACCATATTATTACTATATACTGTATATACGTATGCATATCTACATATAGGTGCTCCCCTGTGTCCAAACGTCAACATTATAATAACCACAATGAACTCCATTATTTCCTGGCACCTCGAAGGCCATGTTCTTCTACCAATAGCCTACACCATATCGGTTAGGACATTGAGTGAGGAAAGTATACTTTCACAAAACACCAGCCAAACGTATTATGAACTATCAGGAAAGGGTATTCCACCGTTTACAAACTACACTGTAGCAGTGGTGGCTTGTACCAGAATAGGTTGTGCTCAAAACTGCGACCACATGTTGTTTTCAATTCCTCCAGAAGGTAAATTTCATTTGTCAATGAAGTAAACATGCAGTTGCCAGTTGCTATTGTTTCAAGCCTTAGGTATTCCCTGAACACTATAATGTATCTTACCCTGAAGTGTCAGTCCCTGGGTCACTCCAGGTGTGTGATTTTACCTGCTTTTTATGTTCTGTATAATAGATTATTGTATATTCTTCTGACACATGCAATGTACAGTAACAGTATAATCTTACTAAATATATACTACTGTCATGAATGTATCCAAATGTGTAGCACAGGCTCCCGTAGATGTATATCATTGAGAGTAACTCAAATGAAATAGATTCCCATACATGGTACATCAGTAATAAATCATATTTGGAAATATTGTACATTTTTATGTGTACGTATACACATTATTATATAGAATTCAGTTTGAACCATAAATATTTATGCAGAATATAATAATTCATTCACACATGTTGTGTTTCTGTGATGAACACATGCATTCCACTTGTGATTGACACGTCAATAATTACAGTACACGTAGATGCAGCTGACAGGCCTCCTGCTCCTGGGGCCTCCACTGATTTCATTATTACTGTGGCAGTAGCAGCCTTTATTGGAGGCATTCTTCTCACTGCAGCTGTACTAGGAACCTGCTGTGGATGCATTCTGTGGTGAGTGGAAAAGTTGCCTGCTTAAGAATATTATGTGTGAATATTATCATGCCGTACCATCCATTACCGATAACTGTTCAGAAGGCCATTTTCGGGAGGTGCATACAATAATAATGGATGAGACATGTTTAGACAACCGCAGATGCGCATGTAGGTATAGACGGCTGAACCTTTATTCCTACATATGAAGCATTACTCGTTTAAATTACAAAGGCTACTAAATAAATATAATGATTACCACATACTTCATAATAATATTAACATTATAATTTTTATAATGTATGCATATATATATATATATATATATATATAATAATATACCATGAACCAAGGTAGTGGATATTATGTATATATAGGTATGATGTGGATAACATGGCCACCTATACATTAAAACCAACAGTAGAAAATAGTATATATGTATTTATATTTATGTATGTATGTATGTATATTATTTATATATATATATATATATATATATATATATATATATATATATATATATATATATATATTAATATTAATTTTTATGCACTTTCCTATTGATACTGGTTTCCAAAATCACATGACTGCTCTTGGAATCCATAGCTGCCAAAAAACAAAATCAAGAGACAAAACAGATTGTGAGCTGAATAATGATAAGGTTTGCAACTGCAGTGATGTGAATTTCATGATAATTCATTGTATTTCATTGTTTTGGAAATTTCTCTAGATGTGCATGCGTGTGTGTGTGTGTGTGTGTGTTTGTGTGTGTGTGTGCGCGCGCGTGTGTGTGTGTGTGTGTGTGTTTGTGTGTATGTGTGTGTGTGTGTGTGTGCATGTATACATGCGCTTGTGTGAGAGGGCGTACGCGTGTATGGGTATAGGGTGCAGACATGTATGTGCCTGTATACACGTAGGCATGTTCATCTGTCTGTGAGTGCATACACATGCATGTGCATTATATCAAACATGTACATACATAATATGATTATCATACCATATCTGTATCTGAGCATGCATGCATGTTTGTGTGATTCCTTTTGCAACCTTGTGTATCCCCAATCTCCCTTGTGCAGAGAACGACAAGGAGGGCTGATTCAGATAGAGACACAGCAGTTGACACTACACAAATTGTCATGCAAGGTAACCCTTCCTATGCTACGGTACACGCAAGAGCAGGAACATAGGTGGGCCAAATAAGGAAGGCAAACTTTCCTGTGTGTACACTACTGTACTAGTGATACCTCTGATAGCGGACTCTCCCTAATAAGGAAACAGTGTTATAGATAAAGCTCTCCACAAAGGACACGAATTGCGGTGCCAGTATAGTTCCTACAATACATTTTAAACCTCCCAAAGAGGAGAACTTAGCTCCCTATACAAAGAACACACCAGCTGAATTCATATCCCCAAAGAGTCCTAATTTTGAGGTCCCACTGTACTTCTTTCCATGCATATTCTATACTATGCATGTGATGCTCAAGTATGTGTAAGATTATGTGAATGAACATGACATTATTGCATGTTGCTTGTTTTTTTCCATAGACTTGTACGTCTTGTACACGCATTGCATGTGCGGGAAATGATCAATGATATCAATTGTCACTAGAATAATATTATTAATAATATTTCTGTCATCCGGTCCCATCAACCTCAAACTTCTAAATGTATTATACAGACACATACATGCACCCACTATGCACGCGCACATGCACACACATGCATCAGGAGGTATAGAGGAGCAGATTTAGACATGATAATATCATATTATGTTAGCATGCATGCTTTGTATTTTCTCCAGACATCATAATGATTTTTTTGTTTTATAAATATGCATGAATTCATCTCAAGTATATAATAATTATGCATTGAATTTTTCCTTATGTATATATTTTCAATCAACTACATCAACGGCAGCAAGAAGTGCTAATAGTATGCATTATGTTAACTGTCTTAGGCTCTTGGTTTTTCCTGGTTGTTGAAAAGCCATGGTATGTAGACATTAAATTGTGAGTCTTGCATTGTGGCAGTATGCATGGACACACAAAATGTACCTGCATGTATGCATGCAGGTATATACCCATGCTACCCCCCGCCCCCATGCACATACACATACACACACACGCACACACGCGCACACACGCACACAACACACACACAACACACACACACACACACACACACGCACACACGCACACACACGCACACAACACACACACACGCACACACACACACAGCACACACACACACACACACACGCACACAACACACACACACACACACACACACACACACACACACACACACAACACACACACACACACACACGCACACACACACACACATACACACACATCTACACCCATATAACTGAGATTCACTTATATAACAGATGTCTTCATGATCTACGTACTGCACTAGTGACAATCACTTGCCTCCTAGCGTATATAATACATCTGTACTATAATCATTATACATTGTAATGCACTGCTATATGTAGTATATATAATAATGAATTTATATTAAGGTCTGTGCCACATAGTTTGGTACAAAACTTGCTCTCTACAAAGTTTAAACAGCTAGTTTTGGCAGTGCATAGCTATAGACCAATTCAGGTGAAGTTTATTCTAAATACATAACTGAATATTTTATACAACTATATGCAAGGTTATGCATAACATGTTATTTATTATATTCTCCTTTTAACTACATTAGGCATTACTTGTTACAGTTCAAGGTTCCTTCCTACACAATTGTAGGGAAAAGAATGTATCAGTGATAATAATAATAATAATATATATGTTGCATGCATGTATGTGTGATCAGGATCTTATTGTAAAGCACGCATGGGCAGGAGGGGCTATCAGAAAATACAGATCCGAGGTTGCTCGACATATATAGCGAGGCATGAAGTGCCGAGGTAAATGTTAGCACCCGAGTGGCCATATTTTCTGGTATGAACCAACTTCCCATGCATGCTTTAATATACAGAGTATAACAACAGGATTCATAACTTATAAATAATGCTGTGATCTGTTGTGCATGGTCGATATGGCAAAATATCGACCACTTGCTCAATTGTAGTATGTGTACTATGCATATGCATGTGCAATTACTGTAGTCATATACATACAGCTGTGCATGAGCATATGGCTTATAATAATGCTCTCACGTACATATCTCTAACATGTACTTTCTTGAACAAAGCTGAACCACCTTCACCGACCACTTTCATCTCAGTATCCACTTCATTTGATGAACTTACTTTTCCTCGTTTTCGTGTCTTTCTCCAAGCTACTGCAACTGCAAACCACAAGATTATTGTTAACTTTTAAATTTATAATATCATAATTGACAATTATGGTAAGAACCACAGATGGACAAACTAAGTTCAAGTAGTTAAGGGTCACCACACATGATGCTTTCATGCAAGCATGATAGGGACTGCATTCTAGATATATGTGCATGCACACGCATGATGTTCATGAGTAAGAAATATAATACAGTCACACCTGGTTTATCCGACACTGGTTTATCCGAAAACCTCATTTATCCAACACTCCACTGGGAATCACCATCACCACTCTGTGTACAATTTACCCTCATTTATCCAACACCTGGTTTATCCGACACATTTTATGAGGAACAAACGTGGTCGGATAAACCAGGGCCCACTGTATATTATTTATAGTGTCCAAGGCTATTTGAACAAAATGGTGGGATACTCCAAAACTGGCATAGTGCAGAGACTTTTCCTGGACTACGTATATACTGCATGACCAGTTATGGTATATATAATATTGTATATTATGTGTGTATGTGTGTGTGTGTGTGTGTGTGTGCGTGTGTATATGTGTGTGTGTGTGTGTATGTGTGTGTGTGTGTGTGTGTGTGTGTGTGTGTGTGTGTGTGTGTGTGTGTGTGTGTGTGTGTGTGTGTGTAATATTATATATATACCATACAGTGGGAAAGTTTCCCCAGGAAAAAAAATTGGCATATTTGTTCATAGTTTTGTAATTATGGGCTAAACAACTATATTAATATTTGTTTCAATGCTCCTATCCATGATACAATGACTGGAATTATCAAAGTTCTTGATCACTAGCTGCGTAAGAGCATACAGTCAAACTCCATTAGTAACTACCTAGGGTTAAGACAGTAAACCTTTCTTATAAAGACCACTCGCAAATAAAGACCATGCACTTGTCTAAAGCTAGAAACCACAGCAGACTGGCTCATTGCCTACTTTAGCTGTACTGCATGAAACACCTCTGTACAAGGACTATCTGCCTACAGAGACCACAATTGCTTGGTCCTTTGAATGGTCATTATAGACAGGTTTTACTGTAGGTATAACTGTCGAAATGTATGCACACCTATATATTAGCTGCAAGAGCAAACATGCACATGTACATGTACTCATGTACAATACACACGCATGCATGCCCGCATGCACACATGCACACACACACACACACACACACACACACACACACACACACACACACACACACACACACACACACACACACACACACACACACACACACACACACACACACACACACACACACACACACACACACACATTATGCATAGATTAAGAATAATTTATATACACTAGAAAATTCCAGCTATACCATGCATATACACATGCATTTGCATGTCATTCATATAAAGAAAAGGTTACAATGTTCTGTACATGCATGATATACTCATCAGTGCATGCATGAACTCGTTCCAGATCGCCGAGTTGGCATTGGGACTTCCCCTAACGAACGCAGATCTACGTAATATAAGTAACATTTGTATAGTCGACGAATTTTAGCTATCAGAAGGATCCTGCAGACAGTGTAGTTTTCTTATCAGCGCTTAAATGTATTAGCATCTAAGGTACGTATGTATATCATTTGTTTGCATGAGGTAGATGGTTGTGTTAGGAAGAAAGGTCGACCGCGTTTAGGTATGAATTTACCAAATCCTTCTCTCCCTTATACTCTTTTTCAGACAAATATGGGATATTTTGGTAGTAGGCTTTGGAATCCTTACAATTAGGTATCATTGGCTGTGCAATTTGTGCTAAATTCCTATATTCAAGTATTTTGGTGCATACGGCTAAATGG
>CAUJGJ010000087.1:1824100-1839100 GCA_963170055.1 Halisarca cf. caerulea
ACACACACACACAACACACACACACACACACACACACACACACACACACACATACAGACATCTTGCCCATGCAAAGGGTGTTGTACTATAAAGTTCACATTGACAATTGCAATAATAAGGTACTGGTCAGGTATCGGTTTACCAGTCATGATATATCAGCATGCTTTCTATTCTCACCAGACATCATGATACATTTTTGTATTGAAAAGTATTATTAAGTATTTATCTTAAGTTCATTGTTAAGTGTTGAACTCTTCTTTATTTATCTATCAGTTGCAAGACATCAAGAGGTGCTATACATAATGTTATCATGTTGGTCTTTGTGTGTACTTTGCTTGTTATGCCTTTGAATTTAAAGCCATGGTTTGCATTTGAACTGCACATTGTGACAATGTGTGATGAAGTAGTATACATATGTACAGCACATTTGTATGCATGTGTATATATGTACATACATATCATACATACATTGCATGTATGCACGTTTGCATTAAATTTGATGTAGGTATTATACAGATTTCCGTCTATTTGTCCGTATAACTGTGTTCACATGCATGCATAGCGCGCTTTGGCGTTGGGACTTCCCCTAAACTAATACCGCAACTGCCAGAATCTGATCTGGAGCACTTGCATGGTATATATACAGCCGTCGATCGACTTGGAGTTCCGTCAGCTATTAAAAGAAATCCTGCAGACAGCGTGTATATAGTTTCTTGTCAGAGCGTAGAATCAAGGTACGTGTAAGATATGTCTTGCGTGCACATGAGGTTTGACGCGAGGTACGTATCTGATTCATTGGCCATGTATTTTCGACATTATCGCCTTCTGATATCGAAGTTCTGTTGCTTGGGTATACGTAAAGTGGGGTAAGTTGGCACACGGGGTATAAGTCGGGACAGAGGCTTTATAATTCTCTCAGCTCTGGATGATAGGTATCACGGGGCCTCTTTGGTTTTGGTTTAGGGATTACCTGACCCATAGACAACACTACGTACACTTCAACGGTGCCTCTTCTACTCTACTTCCTGTGATAAGTGGTGTCCCCCAGGGGAGTGTCCTAGGTCCGCTCCTCTTCCTCATTTATGTAAACGACATCCCATCCATCGCGCTCAATTCATCAATATATATGTTTGCTGACGATACAAAATTCTCCAAATCTATATCACAATTTAATGACACTGCACAACTACAATCTGACATCAACTCACTAGCTAATTGGTGCCACCAGTGGGGATTGTCACTCAACCCCCAAAAATGTGCATGCCTTCGATTCTCACTAAATCCAAATTGCCCCTCTCCCTCTTACACCATCAACGGTGTCAACATAGCAGTTGTAGTAAACCAGCGTGACCTTGGTGTCACAGCCAGCCATGATCTGTCCTGGAGAACACACTATTCCAAGATCTGCTCCAAAGCATACCATACCCTCCATTTCATCCGCAGGGCCATCTCTACTTCCTGCCCCATTCCACTCAAACGATCACTATACATCTCCCTTATAAGATCTCAGCTGATGTATTGTTCACAACTGTGGCGACCCCGTCTCATCAAGGACATAATCCGAATTGAATCAGTTCAACGAAGATCAACTAAATTCATCCTATCCTATGCCCCAATTAACTACAAAGACAGACTGATTCAACTTCAGATTCTTCCTCTAATGTATATGTATGAAATTCAAGATATTCTATTCCTAGTCAAAAACTTCCAATCGCCCCAGAACCTTGACATCCTGAAATTCATCTCTTTCTCAACCACCAATACGAGATCTGGCACAAAATTAAAACTGAGGCAAAAGCTCACCAGAACATCTACTACCAGACATTCCTACTTTAACCGGGTTGTCAATCTCTGGAATTCGCTCCCAACAATAGACATCTACTTACCACTCAACTCAATCAAACAAAAACTGCATGATCTATTTTGGGACAATTTCCTCGCATCATTTGATCCTGACAACCCATGCACCTATCATTACTACTGTCCATGCTCACAGTGTGTCATTTGGAACCTTGCTTCACGCCCCAGCCATACATGACCTTGTAGTGTATTCAGTACTCAGTCCAGTGCTATTTGTCATTACTTGTTCACCGTGGCTTCTCTTGTTTTCTTTTGTTTAATTTGTGTAAAAATTCTTCTTTTTGTCTGACACACAGCATGCACTTTAATTTGTCATACGCTGCATAATTTTTTTTTTTTTTTTTTTTTCATTTTTCATTTTTCTTTTGTGTAACTTATGATGGGCCCACAACCATACATTTTGATTATATGCAACGTTTCCCCATGACATGTATTCTTTGCTGTAATCTCTCAACTTTTAATTGATCCACAACATCCATGAGTGCTTCCACCCTAATTTCTGAACTCATCCCTCTGGCTGCTTCGTAAGTCGACGCAGACCATCAACCTGTCTTTTCTATCATTACTTTACCGTAACTCACATAGTCCTTACTGGTTGTAAAGCATTGATTGATTGATTGATTGATAATTAACTTATAATATTGCTGAATTCCCAGTTCATAAGGACAACGATGACAAGAAATAATGAGTTATATAGCGGCTTGTTTTTGACCCACCGTCCCGAATTACCCTACTGTTCCCGTTCTACCTTACTTACGTACTTTGCATTGCTCCATATACAGCCATATTCTGGGCATCTATAACTTGTCAAGATTTTATTACAATATTATATATTATTCGTGAAATTACTCAGTGTTAACTCTCCACAGGATGAGAAGATAGCAAAATTTTGAAATTTCGTTGCATGAAAATTCTATGTCTGCATTCTGTCTTGGAACCAGACCCACTTCGTTCTGTGACGTCATACGTATGTTAGCGTTACAGAGCGAAGTGGGCCTGATTTCATGACCATGTTTGCATTGGGAGTGTTGTATATACATAGCCAACATTAACATGTTGGGATTATATCCATGGCAACCACATCACATTTCCAGTCTATACTACAATAATATCATGCACAGAAAATGATGTACAGATTTATTGCAGATCATGTCTCATGTCACATTGGAGACTACGTATATCTCAGTTCCTTTTGTGTATGCCAGACATAGTAGGCCTGTCTGTACTATTCTCTGTGCAGGTATTTGACTGCGTGCATGATAGGCCTTATAGCTATGAGAACTTTCATTTTTGATTTGCATGACAATGTGTTTTGTCTTGCAATTGCTGTTGTGTGACATAGGCCCCATTTACACGTATCCGGATACCCTTGTAAACATGTTAGCACAGACTATTGTCATGCATGAAAACACCGACAATGTATAGTGAATGTGGATACTTCGTAAATGTATACCGAAGTGGATACCCTAGATAAACGCATACATTGATTGTTCTGATCGTTCTAGTGTAAACAAGATGTAAACGCATTCAAAAGGATGCATTTATAGATGTATCCAGATACTTGTAAATGGGGCTATGTTTTTAGAAGCATCCATGTTTAGCCATTTTTATTTCATGAATATGTTCGCACACAGGTATATCCATATTGACATACACACACGCACACACACAGACACACACACACACATGTGCACACACACACACACACACACACACACACACACACACACACACACACACACACACACACACACACACAACACACACACACATACACAGACACACACACATATATATACACACACGCACACACACACACACACACACACACACACACACACACACACACACACACACACACACACGTACACACAAACAAACACACACACACACACGCATACACAGGCACACACACACACACACACAGCACACACACAAACACACACACATGCACACACACACACACACACACACACACACACACACACACACACACACACACACACACACACATGCACACACACACACACACACACACACACACACACACACACACACACACACACACACATACACACACACACACACACGGGTATTGGAACACCACACAAATACCAAGAATCTGTAACTGCCTATATATTGCTACAGTGCTAATGGAACAGCAGCATCGTTGCATGGAAACAATCAGAGTAACGTTCGCGTTCCTTATTTGGCTGCATCACTGCAGAATGTGTGAATCAGAAGGTAAATATAATTTTTACATGCATGAGTTGCGAATTGTACTATTAACATAATATTGGCATATGCACACAGAATACTGTTTGCCTATGTGCACATTCCCACATTGTGCCATTCAGTGTATTGGAGAAATTGTGTTCCTTTGATAATAGTGATCCTCACAGCTACTGATGGTGCTGTGTCTGTACCTGGAGGATATGTTGTGCCACTGAATGGCAGCCTTACCTTGAAGTGTAATGCAACCACATTCTCTAGTCTAGCATCACTGTTTTGGAATATTACTCTGAATGGCAGCACTAGTGTGAGAGGAAGCAGTGGAACACTCAGTAGAAATTCTCAAGGAAAGTATTCAGTACCTGATACCTTACAAACAGAGAATCCAACTTTGCTTAATATCCACAATCTACAACTCCATGAGAATGGCTCCACTGTCCAATGTGGTGTTCCTAATCTCTCGGGTGTTTATGTTGCAATTAGTCAGGCCAAAGTTGTCTTTGTGGAAGGTGAGCTGTTCATACTTCTATACACGATCTGTACGTTTAGGTGCTTCACAACTGGTTTTAATTCCTCACAGGTGCTCCCCTGTGTCCAAACGTCAGCATAACCAACACACTGAACTCTATTGTTAACTGGAGCCTGGTCAGCCATGTTATCTTACCCATAACCTACACCATAGCAATTAGAAACTTGAGTGGGGATATTATACTGTCACAAAACACAAGTGATAGTCATTTTAAAATAACAGGACGGGGTATCCCAACTCTTACCAACTACACAGTGACAGTTGTAGCTTGTACCAGAGAAGGATGTTCTCAGAACTGTGATTACATAATATTTCTTACTCCTACTAAAGGTACGTAAGTTGGGTTTGGACCTACGTACGTATGTTAGCCACATACAGTATTATATTATGTGCATTGATATTGATCTGTTCTTATGAATTAGTGTATAATCCTGGAACAAACACTCAGGGAACTGGTGTGTTTGCATGCCTGCATGCGTTCATACCTCACATACTAACTTAATTGTTAGTTATTAGCAAGCTTATGAATGCATGATCTCTTATGGAAGCTTCTTTAATTTAAAGAAGTTTTAACGACATAATTTAGTATCCCTTTTATTATGGCACCTTTTTGCATTGAAAATTTATGTATATATGCAGTGAAAATTTTATTATTATACAATATGTACCTAAACAGGTTCCAGAGTTATGTATATATATAGTGTATGTGTGTGTGTGTGTGTCTGTGTATAATTGCATGTATACACCATATTATACTTTACATTATTCTGCAGCTGAAAGCTCCAGTGTGCCTCGTGGAAATACAGGAGTAATTATTATTGCGGCTGTCGTTACATGCATTGTAGTCGGGATCGGCATTCTGGTGGCAGTGGTCATTGTGTCATGGCGCATTGTCCAGTGAGTGCTCATTGTAAGAACTAGCTGTGCAATGATTATACCAGACAGCACTTAAGCTGATTGTGATTCATCAAAATGACAGAACTGCAAAGGATGTACGTATGCTTGACATAACGATATATAGCAGTGCATATATCCCATGCAGAGTGAGGAAGTATGCACCACTCTGCTGGCCTGGTAGTTCAGTCTTGATCTTCCACGTATTGTAATCAAGTTAAAAATGTCATAACATCGTTGAGCTGAATATATATTGTAGACCCTGTTTGATCTGCAGGGAATTTCCTGTGTGCACTTTGACTCAATCGGGGAATCATCATACTGCAGACTTCACCATCCACGTCCATTCTTTGCACTGCATGTACTCATCTACTGATGATGGTTTGCACAAAATACATGTTATATGGTTTGTTATATGATTATGTGTTCGCTATCCCTATGCATCTCAATTGAATTGCTAAATTACATTTGGTAGTTTTCTACTCTTTATAATACAAGTAATACGATACTTTGTGAACACAACAGGTCTTCGTGTATCCTACTTCTCATAGATGCTTGTTTTCTCAAACATGTACATACATGATTATGCTGCTCTTGCAATCTTCAGCTGCCGAAGGTCAAAATCAAGGGGCATGTACAAAGCCGATTCTGAGCATGAATACGCCATGGTTTGCAGCCACACTGATGTGAGCTTCATGTTAAGTTTAGGTATACCATATTATCATTGTTATGGAAGTGCCCTCTAGATTAACCTACTATGTGTGTGCGTACGTGTATGTAGTGCATTCATGTGTGTGTGTGTGTGTGTGTGTGTGTGTGTGTGTGTGTGTGTGTGTGTGTGTGTGTATGTGTGTGTGTTTGTGTGTGTGTGTGTGTGTGTGTGTGTGTGTGTGTGTGTGTGTACATGTGTGTGTTTGTGTGTGTGTGTGTGTGTGTGTGTGTGTGTCTGAGTGTGTGTGTGTGTGTGTATGTGTGTGTGTGTGTGTGTGTGTGTGTGTGTGTGTCTGTACATGCATACTTATACCTGTCTATGAGTCCATGTACGTGTGAAATGTATCAAATGTTTTATATCATTTCGTCATCCCAGCATACAATGTCATGTGGGATTTCTTTGCATACATTCTCATGTACATATCCACAATTTCCATCTTGATTACAGGGAACACTGAAGAAGGCTGATTCAGTTAGAAACACACCAGTTGACGCTACACAAATTGTCATGCAAGAAAACCCTTCCTATGCTACAGTACACGCAAGAGCAGGAACATAGCCTGACCAAATATGGTGTATCTGAATGGATGGACAGTATTATAATACACATTTTTCATGCACAAAATACTGTAAGTTGATAATAACATAGGTTTTTTTCTTCTCCATAGACGCATATACATGCAGTATATACTCACTACTTTTGCAGGAAAGGATAAATGGTACACTAAATCTCTCACTACTTCTTTCTCCCCTTCAATCTCAATCTTATAGATGTATTACGGCCACACATGTATTCACATGTGTGGCCGTACATACATACATACACATACATGCAAAACTTCCTGCATGTGGCACACACATGAAACACGATACATACACATGCACGCGCACACACACACACTCACACACACACACACACACACACACACACACACACACACACACACACACACACACAAAGATACGCACACACACACATACACACACACACACACACACACACACACACACACACACACACACATATACAGACATCTTGCCCATGCAAAGGGTGTTGTACTATAAAGTTCACATTGACAATAATAAGGTAGTGGTCAGGCATTGGTTTACCAGTCATTATATATCAGTATGCTTTCTATTCTCACCAGACATCATGATACATTTTTGTATTAAAAAGTATTATTAAGTATTTATCTTAAGTTCATTTTCAAGTATTGAACTCTTCTTTATTTATCTATCAATATTGCAAGACTTCAAGAGGTGCTATACATAATGTTATTAGTCTTAGTGTGTACTTCGCTTGTTATGCCTTTGAATTTAAAGCCATGGTTTGCATTTGAACCGCACATTGTGACAATGTGTGATGGAGTAGTATACATATGTACAGCATATGTGTATGCATGTGTATGTACACACATATATATCATACATACATTGCATGTATGCACATTTGCATTAAATTTGATGTAGATATTGTACAGATTTCCGTCTATTTGTCCGTATAACTGTGTTCACATGCATGCATAGCGCGGTTTGGCGTGGGGACTTCCCCTAAACTAATACCGCAACTGCCAGAATCTGATCTGGAGCACTCGCATGGTGTACAGTCGTCGATCGACTTGGAGTTCCGTCAGCTATTTATAGAAATCAGACAGCGTGTAGTTTCTTGTCAGAGCGTAGAATCAAGGTACGTGTAAGATATGTCTTGCGTGAGGTTTGACGCGAGGTACGTATCTGATTCATTGGCCGTGTATTTTCGACATTATCGCCTTCTGATATCGAAGTTCTGTTGCTTGGGTATACGTAAAGTGGGGTAAGTTGGCACACGGGGTATAAGTCGGGACAGAGGCTTTATAATTAACTTATAATATTGCTGAATTCCCAGTTCATAAGGACAACGATGACTCGAAATAATGAGTTATATAGCAGCTTGTTTTTGACCCATGCACCGTCCCGAATTACCCTACTGTTCCCGTTTACCCTACTTACGTACTTTGCATTGCTCCATATACAGCCATATTCTGGGCATCTATAACTTGTCAAGATTTTATTACAATATTATATATTATTCGTGAAATTACTCAGTGTTAACTCTCCACAGGATGAGAAGATAGCAAAATTTTGAAATTTCGTTGCATGAAAATTCTATGTCTGCATTCTGTCTTGGAACCAGACCCACTTCGTTCTGTGACGTCATACGTACGTTAGCGTTACAGAGCGAAGTGGGCCTGATTTCATGACCATGTTCGCATTGGGAGTGTTGTATATACACAGCCAACATTAACATGTTGGGATTATTTCCATGACAGCCACATCACATTTCCAGTCTATACTACAATAATATCATGCACAGAAAATGATGTACAGTTTTGTTGCAGGTCATGTCTCATGTCACATTGGAGACTACGTATATCTCAGTTCCTTTTGTGTATGCCAGACATAGTAGGTCTGTCTGTACTATTCTCTGTGCAAGTATTTGACTGTGTGCATGATAGGCCTTATAGCTATGAGAACTTTCATTTTTGATTTGCATGACAATGTGTTTTGTCTTGCAATTGCTGTTGTGTGACATAGGCCCCATTTACACGTATCCGGATACCATTGTAACCATGTTAGCACGGACTATTGTCATGAAAACACTGACAATGTATAGTGAATGTGGATACTTTGTAAATGTATACCGAAGTGGATACCCTAGATAAACGCATACATTGATTGCTCTGATCGTTCTAGTGTAAACAAGATGTAAATGCATTCAGAAGCATGCATTTATAAATGTATCCAGATACTTGTAAATGGGGCTATGTTTTTAAAAGCATCCATGTTTAGCCATTTTTATTTCATGAATATGTTCGCACACAGGTACTGTATATCCATATTGGCATACACACACACACACACACACACACACACACACACACACACACACACACACACACACACACACACACACACACACACATATATATACACACATGCACACACACACACACACACACACACACACACACACACACACACACACACACACACACACACACACACACGTACACACACACATGCACACACACACACACACACAACACACACACAAACACACACACATGCACACACACACACACACACACACACACACACACACACACACACACACACACACACACACATACACACACACACACGCAACACATACACACAAACACACACACATGCACACACACACGTGCACACACACACACACACACACACACATGCACACACACACACACACACACACACACACACACACACACACACACACACACACACACGGGTATTGGAACACCACACATATACCAAGAATCTGTAACTGCCTATATTGCTACAGTGCTAATGGAACAGCAGCATCGTTGCATGGAAACAATCAGAGTAACGTTCGCGTTCCTTATTTGGCTGCATCACTACAGAATGTGTGAATCAAAAGGTAAATATAATATTTTACATGCATGAGTTGCCAATTGTACTATTAACATATTGGCATGTGCACACAGAATACTGTTTGCCTATGTATATATTCCTACATTGTGCCATTCAGTGTATTGGAGAAATTGTGTTCCTTTGATAATAGTGATCCTCACAGCTACTGATGGTGCTGTGTCTGTACCTGGAGGATATGTTGTGCCACTGAATGGCAGCCTTACCTTGAAGTGTAATGCGACCATGTACCCCAGTGTAACATCACTGCATTGGAACATTACTTTAAATGGCAGCACTAGTGTGAGAGGAAGCGGTGGAACACTCAGTAGAAGACCTCAAGGAAAGTATTCAGTACCTGACAGCTTACTAACAGAAAATCCAACTTTGCTTCGTATACACAATCTACGAACACAAGAAAATGGCTCCACCTGTCAGTGTGGTGTTCCTGATCCCTTGGGAGTTTCTATTGAAAGTAGTCAGTCTAAGGTTGTCTTTGTGGAAGGTGAGATGTTTATATTACTGCATAGGTGTAGGAACCATGGGGGCTGGAGGGGCTATAGCCCCCCAATATTTTTCATTCTAGTCAATGTTTGCCTGATCATATATTGAACAAGTTATGTTAGTACACATGAACTGTGCATGATATTGAATGAGCCCCCCCAAAGTACAAGTCATTCCTACGCCTATGTACTGTACATAGTATTTATACATATCTGCATTTAATTTTATAACTGGTTTTGGTTAATCCCCTGTAGGTGCTCCGCTGTGTCCGAAAGTCAACATATTAACTAACACGGTGAATTGCATTATTCTTACCTGGAACCTTGACGGCCAGGTTCTTCTACCAGTAGCCTACACCATATCAGTTACAACATTGAGTGGAGAAATTATATTTTCACAAAACACCAGCCAAACTCAGCTTAAACTAACAGGACGGGGTATTCCAACACTTACATACTACACCGTAACAGTTGTAGCTTGTACCAGAGCAGGATGTTCTCAGAACTGTGATCGCACTTGGTTTTCAGTTCCTCCCAAAGGTAAATTCAACTCTTAGTCACTGTTGCTATTGTGTCAAGGTATTCCATGAACACTGTCTTTTCCCTTGTAGTATCAGCCCCTGGACCACCCGCTGCAGGCACCAGTATGTTATTGTATCTGCTTTGATGTTCTGTACTATTTTTATCATACTATCTTGTACAGAAGCAGTAACATCCTACGTAGTACTACTGTCATGAGTGTATGTATACCATACAAATAACACAGCCCCCTGGCCGTAGACGAATGTCATTGAGAGTAATTCAAATAAAATAAGAATTCCCATGTATGATATCTCTGAATCAGTAAATATTCAGCATCAAAAAATTTGTGCAATGTGTCATTCCAGATATGTATTATAATAATAATTATGATTATATTATATGTATATATAATTCAATTTATGTTGAATATTCCTGTGAATGTTGTGCTTATGAGTGTATTGTATTTACACATGCTGTGTGGTGATTGACACATCAATATTTTACCCGTTCATGCAGCTGACAGTTCTCCTGTTCCTCCGGTGTCAACTGAAATCATTATTGCTGTGGCAGTAGCAGCCTTTGTAGGAGGCATTCTTCTCACTGCAGTAGTAATAGGAACCTGCTGTGGATGCATTCTGTGGTGAGTGGAAAATATACTCTGCCACTTTTTGTAAGGATTATGACAAACAATACCAGTACCGTCCAATAATGATAACCTTTCAGAAAACCCTTTTTCAAGAGCTGGGATAAAATGTACTCCATATAGCATTGTCTCATTTCGACAGTGGCAGATATGTAAGCAGGTATAGGCGGACATGGACCTTACTTCTAATATATATATATAAGTAAAGCACTTGATCTTATGAAGGCTACCACATATTGCATATACTTACACTCCTGTATATTGAAATGCCAACTCTTGCATAATGTAGTTTACTGCTCTATGTGGTCTATGGCTTATACACACATGAGTTCCCAGCTTGGCACCTGAGGGCAAGTGCATCTATAAGCCACAGACTGCAAATAGTATATGTTGTTAATATAATAGGATGGCCACCCGGATTTATATTGCAGTGTACTTTATAAAAGCACAAAAGAACAGTGCTGTTGTCCTGGCAGTGGAGTGTGTACAGAATAATTTTGTGCGCTTCTCATTGATGTTGGTTTCCTTAATGCAAAATGATTACACTTTAAATCCACAGCTGCCAAAAATCAAAATCAAAGGGCATGTACAAAGCAGATTCTGAAAATAAGTATGACATGGTTTACAGCCACTCTGATGTGAGCTTCATGTTAAGTTTTCCTGTTTCATTGTATTAGAATTGCATGTCCTCTGGATCACTATTATTACTACTCTGTGTGTGTTTGTGTTTGTGTTTGTGTGTGTATGTGTGTGTGTGTGTGTGTTTGCATGTGTGTGTGTGTGGCACATGTGAACATGTGTGTGCAAGTTTGTGTGTGTGTGTGTGTGTGTGTGTGTGTAAGTGTGTGTGTGTGTGTGTGTGTGTGTGTGTGTGTGTGTGTGTGTGTGTGTGTATGTGTGTGTGTGTGCATGCATGTTATGTGTGGGGGATGTATGCATGTGGTGTGCATGTATACATGTATGCATGTCTGTCAGATCTGTCTGTCTATATGTGTGTATATATTATACACATATGTATTATAGCAAACATTTACATACATTATTATTATATCAATTTCTTTGTCTGAGCATGCATGTGTAATACTTTGCATTCTCATGTGTATCCCAATCCCCCATACAGGGAATGATAGGGAGGGTTGATTCAGTTAGAGACACACCAGTTGACACTACACAAATTGTCATGCAAGAAAATCCTTCCTATGTCACAGTACACGCCAGAGCAGAAGTATAGCCTGACCAAATAAGGTGAACCTGCATGCTATATATTATAACATGCATGCTATTGGATAGTACTTATTTCCTGCACAAAGTACGTAAGTTCATTATGTGCAGATGAACACTTACCTACATTCCTTTTCTTCTCCATATATAGGAACATATGCCTAATATATTGTACAGGAAATGAACAAAAGTGAACTTTCACTAGTATTTCTTTCATTCCCTCAATCTCAAAATTACTGATGTAGTATAGACGCACCTGCATGTATGTGCATGTATATCTGCACACACATGCATCTCCTGTGGCACATATGAAATGCCTATGCGTGCATGCACGTAGACCCATCCGCCAACACTCTCACCTACACACACACACACACACACACACACACACACACACACACACACACACACACACACACACACACACACACATACACACACACATGCATACATACACACACACACACATGCACACATGTACACACACGCACACACACACACGCACACACACACACACACACACACACACACACACACACACACACACACACACACACATACACATGCAAACACAAAACACACATATGCACACACAAACACAAACTCAGCTATAAAAGTATGTGGGATAGCCATAAAAATATTTTGTTGCATGCCCTTTGACTAGCGGCATCAACAGTAGTCTGGCTAGCTAGACCATCCAATGTACTTGCCTAGCTTGAGCTAGGCGTGTACATGGTACAGTATAGCTACCCAGACTACATCAGCAGCAATTTCTACTGTTATAGAAATGTCTTTGTTCCATACACATAAAACATGCTTATGTAGGTACAGATTTCCGTCTTTTAGTCCGTATAACTGTGTGCATACATGATTTGCACGCATCATCAGCGTATATACTCTAGCTATATATATATATTATAGCTGGTTGTAGAACGTCAGTTTAGCGTGGGGACTTCCCCTAAACAAGGCCCGCAGACAGTGTGGTCTGGTAGAGCACTCCATAGTCGGCGATCGACTTGAAGTTTTGTAAGCTATCAAAAGAAATTCTAACGACAGTGTACAGTTTTGTCGGCGATCAGTGCGTGTATGTATTGATATACTAAGGTACGTATAAACAAATGAAGGTTATCTCTTGTTTGAGGTAGATGTTTGTACGTGTTTCACTCTAAACTACGAAATATGGAGGATCTATACATGGTTTCAGGAGTGCGAACGTAGCGCAATACCGATTTACTGGATCTCTTCTGCTTTCTTTTCAGAAAAAAATGTGGGATTGTCTTGTAGGAAGTCTTGAGTTGATAGGATGAGAAGATAAAATTATTTTGATATTGAATGTGTAAGAACTCTTTGGCCGCATTATATATAAGGTGTTGTATATGTATGGTTACATGTGAAGGTTTGTAAAGGGGAACTGTATCCCCTAGTGGAATAGTAGATTGAAGACGGGACCAGCACGAGACTAGACAGGAGACAAGTGACAAGGACGTACGTGGTTGATTATTGTGCGCATGCGTGTCAAGTACGATTAATAATAAACACAGTGGCTATAATACAAAAGACACAGAAGCCTAAAGTGCTGTCCACTACATATGTATGCAGAAGTATAGAGTCTGAAATGTAAGAATATAATATTCATGGGATGTGTGTGTGTGTGTGTGTTTGTGTGTGTGTGTGTGTGTGTGTGTGACAAAATTTGATCTACTTATTAGCAAGACCAGTCGTCTCTTGTGTAATACGTGATATCTGAGCCTACAGAGGTACACCTTCTTTTTCCTGTCTTAAATATCAGTTCCCATTGTGCGGTGTGTTGCAGTGATTTCTTTGTGTGGTGTGCCACTGTGGGTACTTTGTGTCATGTGATGTGTCACTGTGGGTACTTTGTGTGGCGTGTCACAGCGGTTAGTTTGTGTGGTGTGCATGTCACTGTGGAGACTACTATCTCAGTTATTGTGTGTGCCAGACATATGGGCCTGCCCGTTCCATTCTCTATGGTATTCAACTTTGAGTGCATGACTACTGACATGATGAGCCTTATCACTATAAGAACTTTTCATTTTCGATCTGACAACGTGTTTTGTCTTGTAGATTGCTGTTTAGTGCATGATATAGTTTTCAATATATACATCTTGTATAGCCAGTTTCACTACACACTCAGGTAATTATAATAACCCTTGCATTTATGTACACACACACACACACACACACACACACACACACACACACACACACACACACACACACACACGCACAAACACGGGTATTGGAACACCACACAAGCACCAAGAAACCTTAACTGTCTATTGCTGCAGTACTAGTGAAACACTATGCATCGTTGCATGGAACCAATCTCAGTCACATTCATGTTCCTCATTTGGCTACATGATGCAGAATGTTTAGATCAAACAGTAATTTTATTTTACAAGCATGTGTTG
>CAUJGJ010000087.1:1844100-1849100 GCA_963170055.1 Halisarca cf. caerulea
AGTGCATGATATAGTTTTCAATGTATACATCTTGTATAGCCAGTTTCACTACACACTCAGGTAATTATAATAACCCTTGCATTTATGTACACACACACACACACACACACACACACACACACACACACACACACACACACACACACACACACATACACACACTCACACTCACACACTCACACACACACACACACACACACACAAACACGGGTATTGGAACACCACACAAGCACCAAGAAACCTTAACTGTCTATTGCTGTAGTACTAGTGGAACACTATGCATCGTTACATGGAACCAATCTCAGTCACATTCATGTTCCTCATTTGGCTACATCACTGCAGAATGTTTAGATCAAACGGTAATTATATTTTACAAGCCTGTGTTGCCTGTTCTACTGTTTTATGTTATGTATACATAATATGCACACATACTACTGTCTGTCTATAATTATTATGATCTAATTATGTCAATGAACATGACATTGCACGTTGCTTGTCTTTTTTTTCATAGACTTGTACGCCTAATACACGCATTGCATGTGCGGGAAATGATCAACGATATCAACTTTCACTAGAATAATAAATATTTCTGTCATCCGGTCCCATCAACCCCAAACTTATAAATGTATTATACAGACACATACATGACCTACTATGCACATTCACACACATGCACACACATCAGGAGGTGCATGGTGAGGAGCAGATTAAGACATGATAATAATATGTTAGCATACTTTGTATTTTCTCCAGACATCATGATGAATATTCTATATAAAAGCATGAATTCACGTTTGCATGATTATATATTGCATGTTTCTTTATATTATATCAATCAATTACATCAACGGCAGCAAGAAGTGCTAATAGTAAGCATTGTGTTGTCTGTCTTATGCTCTTGGTTCGTCTTGGTTAATTATGTCTGTTTGTCAAAAAGCCTTGGTATATAATTATAGACATTAATAATTTGAGTTTGCATTGTGGCAGTACAGAAGGACACACAAAATGTACCTGCATGCATGCATGCAGGTACCCATGCTACCCCCCCCCCCCCGCACGCATGCACGCACACGTATACACACACACACACACACACACACACACACACACACACACACACACACACACACACATACACACACACACACACGCATGCACGCACGCATGCACACACGCACAACACACACACACACACACACACACATACCTACACATATAACTGAGATTCATTTATATAACGGATGTTAGCATGATCTATGTATAATGCACTGTTACAATCACTTGCCTCCTAGCGTACATCATCTGTACAATATTCATTATACATTGCAATGCACTGTCATATGGTATAAATTATAACGAATTTATATGAAGGTCCTGCCCACACAGTTTGGTACAAAAATTGTTCTCTATACAAAGTTAAAGTAGCTAATTTTGGCAGTACGTGCGTAGCTAGACTAATATAACTATACATCCAAATGAAGTTTATTCTACATACATAACAGAATATTATATATAACTATAGGCTATGCATATCATGTCATTGATTATATATTATATTCTCCTTTTAACTACATTAGGCATCACATGTTACAGTTCAAGGTTCCTTCCTATACAATTGTAGGGAAAAGAATGTATCAGTGATAATAATATAATATTATATACGTATGCAGTATGCTTGCATGATCTTAAATCTTTTTGTAAAGCACAGTATGAGTGCAATTTCTATAGTCATGCTATAACATCATACAGCTGTTCATGAGAATATGCATGTACAGCTTAGAATGCTCTCACGTACATATCTCCAACATGTTCATTCTTGAACAAAGCCGAATCACCTTCCCCGACCACCTTCATCTCAGTATCCACTTTATTAGATGGATTTCCTTTTCCTGGTTTTCGTGTCTTTTTCCAAGCTACTAAAGCTACTGAAACTGCATAACACAAGATTATTTTAAAATATTGTGAAAACGTGAATAGTCATTTATTTTATGAAATCATATCATAACTGACAAATATAGCGATAGAGAAAGAACCTATGTGTGTGCATGCACATGTGTACTTACTTAATGCCACTCAGATAATGGGTAATGCCAAAGCTCCCAATGCCTGCAAAATACAATAGACCACATATTGACCGACTAATTAAGGGCCACCATGATGTTTTCATGCAAGCATGACAGGTACTGCATTCTAGATATAAGATGTGCATGCACATGCATGATGTTCATGAGCAAGATATATATATATATATATATATATATATATATATATATATATATATATATATATATGTATGTATAATATTATATGAATAAAAAATGGCGGCAACCTCGCGGTTTAGTTGAGGAACCGCAAAGAGTCTTTCAAGGACAGCTGAAGATACACATGCATACACAGTCTACACGGGGGAGGGAAAGGAGAGAGAGCTTCATAAGAAGAAGAGATATGCACAGAAGAGTTGGAGATTTGAAAGGTGAAATGATTTATGTGAAGATTGAAGAAGAAGCCACTCCTGCGGGATGCTCTCAGCGTTTACACCGCACAGGTTGCGGCAATGCAAAGGAGAGCAACGGTGGGGGTATCTCTTTTCTTTCCTGGCCTTGCCAGACCCTGAGGAACTGGAGAACCAGCGGGTCCTGCACCCGTATTCCAGTTCAACTTGGTTTAGTCTGTGTCCGAGGCCTTCAAACCTCGTTGTATGACTTCATTGTTGTTGCCACATGCAGGTGTTTTGATTTAATCTCTGTAGTTTAGTTCTTTGGCAATAATAATGACATTTCACCCCCATATATATATGTATATAAATAATATATAACTTTATAATATACACACACTATGCACCCTCGGGTCTCGTGCATGTTTAACCCATACTCCGCAAATTGCCATTGTATAACTAATATATACCCCGCCCAGGGCTTTTATTTGTGGAGAATCAGCTTGCCGATATTTAAGCAGAGAATCTCTACATCCAATACCGAGAATCTGAACTCTTCCGATGCTCCTAAAAGTGAACATATACAAGGATAGTAGTACACTTGCAAATAATCAAAGTGTACAAAGTTTTCGCCCAGGCTTCGAAGACTTCTCACAGCGGCAAGCTTTGCAATGGTATGTTTTTGATTGCGAGAGGTTAGCTATATCAAGGCGACAGCCAGCACAGCCTTAGTAGAAGACTGGCTCGTCGGTAGATTAATTAGTTTAGATCTTGATGTGACTATTTCGAAGTGACCAGAGGGGTGCATGATTTAGATACATGCCCTTTTGAAGGTCACCTTGAAAAGATGTAGTGAGGTCAGGAGTGTACCTGTTCCAAGAACAACAGTACTATCCACAACCACAATGCATAGACCCATTTTAGGGTCTATGTTCAATGTATAGGCAGCTGCCAAATGAAGCCATACAATGTGCTGGATTGTTATTGTAATGACTGACTTTAGTGTCTAATTACCATTTCCCTAATATGGGCTGGGGTATAACTGCAACAAGAAGCCAAGCGGGCTCTTGTTGCAGGTTTACCCCGGTTATGGGATTCAACATAGAGTAAATCCCTCGGAAACGGGGTATATATATATATATATATATATAGTTTCCACGACTACTGGAACACACGTACACACACACACACACACATACACGCATACACACACGTACACACATACACATACACGCACACAAACACACACACACACACGCACGCACATGCACATACACACACACACACACACACACACGTGCACGCACACACACACCCACACACACCCACACACACACACACACACACACACACATACACACACATACATGGTTGCACACAAATATTGTAATTACAGTGTGGAGCTGCTCACACTCCCCCTGACACCCCCTACCCCCATCCAAATCGACCAGAAACCCTTACTATAGAGATGTGAACTATTTACACACAATTGAATATAATTTTTACTTACTGAGATAATGAAAATTAGGGCTGCTTCGGCATTTGAGTCTAAAGGACAGAGTCAGAAAACATGAATAGCATCAAAAACACAAGCTATAATGACACTTACTTAAAACAAGCTCACACACATGCATGCATCTATAAGGCAGTAAGAAGTCAATTTGGAGGAAATTGCCCTTGAAGTGCTATATCCCTGGTCAGGATGCATGTGAGAATGTAAAATTCATATCTAGTGTGTAAACGTTTGCTTGAACAAAGTCCCTCATGCTCATATGTACTTGCAAACGCACAAAAATACGTACACACGTATGTATACACACACACACACACACACACACACACACACACACACATGCACACATGCACAGACACGAACACATACACACACGTGCACGCGCACACACACACACACACACACACACGCACACACATACACACGCGCGCGTGCGCTTGCGCATACACTTATATTGTTATTATATTCAAGAATCCGGGCAAGGTGTTCAGAAATTTTAAAAAGGCATCCTAATTATTTGTTTTATATAGTTTCTAATTTGAAATTCATATTATAATGGTTGTTGAACAGTTTATACCATACACATAAAAAATTCTGTAGGAATAGTGTTTTATTGATATAAACTTGGATTGGATTGGATTGGATTGATCTTATTTAGACTGGGACACCCACTTAGCCATTGGCTACTTTTCAGGGGGCCCAGTAATCACAAGTACAGAATCAACAAACAAACTAACAAACATACTTCTAAACTTCTGCTATTTGAGGGCAAAACCAGTAGAGAAAAAGCAGAAGATGCTACACGCAGTGCTTTTCAACAAACACTGTACTTTTGATGGCCATTTTGCAATAGCATGATGCACTTGACCTAACTTTGCAAGCTTGAAATTTACACACAAGATTTCCAATCTGCAAAATCCGCAAACACTTCATCCTGCATAATCTGTATGCATACATGAACAATATTATATTATATACTAAAATTTTACCAATGTCCTAGCTTACCATCACAGAGTGCCAAAGTCTCTTGAAAGTCGCTACCATTGGTTTGAT
>CAUJGJ010000087.1:1854100-1856600 GCA_963170055.1 Halisarca cf. caerulea
CACACACACTGCACACACACGCACACACACACACATAGACACACACACTCACACACACACACTTTTGACTTTTTGACTTTTGATGCCGCCCATTTGATAATGATAGCGGAGCCCTTAAATCCTGGGATCCTGGGCTGTAGATAAAGACTCTTCATGAGAGTTAATGAACATCAGATTGCCAGGTTGCACAGAAACGGTGGTGTCTTGTCCTGTCACCTTTCCTGTGAAAGGTCCTACCACACACACAGGGGAAACGTTCCTCTTCCACAGGTGTGTTCCTCCTCCTCAATTCTATGCCCTCAGAGCACTTCCTCCTCCATGTATCTCTGTCCTGTGAGATCTCATACCACTCTGTGATACCTGTGGACTTGAGGTCTGCAGCAATGCAGTCCCTCCATCTCTTCTTCGCCCCATGTTGTGGTCTAGTCTTGCAAAACTCCCCAAATATGAGTTGTTTGGGCAGTCTTTCCGATCCCATACGGCCAAGGTGACCAAGCCACCTCAACCGATGCCTGATCAGCATTTCTCCCACCGTATCTGTTATCCCGAGCCGGGATGCCAGCTGCGCTGAAGTGATTCTCTCTGTCCACTGCTGAAACTTGCTGATGCCAAGGATGATGCGAATGCAGCGATTGTGAAAGGCTGTTAATCGCCTGAGATCTGATGCTTTGACAGTCCAGGTCTCAGCTCCATACAACAGTGTAGGCAGGATGACAGTGGTATACACGGCTTGCTTGGTGCCTACTGAGAGGGTCTTGTTCTGAAAAATGGCAGCATTCAAGGATCCAAATGCTCTTGATGCTCTTGAGATGCGGTAGGACACCTCCTTGGTCAGGTCACCTGAGCAGGATATGACGCTACCAAGATACGGGAATTGCTCCAGTATCTCAATGTGCTCGGATCCCACTTGTAGTGTGTTACTGGTGTTGGCTGTGTTACCTGGTACTGCTGAAACCATTGCTTTAGTTTTACTAATGTTGACTGTCAGCCCCCATGTACGTGCCGAATCAATAAACTGCTGGGCTGACTTGTGGATTGCCACACACACACACACACACACACACATGTACACACACACACACACACACACACACACACACACGCATATGCACACACACACACACACACACACACACACACACACCCACACACACACACACACACACACACACACACACACACACACATACACACACATACACATACACACATACACACCCACAAGCACACACACACACACACACACACACACACACACACACACACACACACACACACACACACACATGCACACACACACACACACATACACATGCACACGCACGCACACACACCTACACTCATTATGTTTGTCCTGAGATTCACTTGATAAACTGTGATCTACATAATACACTGTTACTAATACTTGCCTCTTAGTGTATATATATATGTACATCATCTGTACATTTATCATAATAATACATTGCGAAACACTGTCATAAGTATACTTTATATAAATTTATATAAAGGTCCTCACTTTATATACCTCTGCAAATTTATAACAGTTTTGACATTTGCATTTTGCTACTAGACCTATCCAAATAAAGTGCATTTTACATACGTAACAAAATATTACAATAAAACTTTACGCTATGCATAACATTAATAACAAAAACTATAATTATTCTCCTTTTTAACCACGTTGGGATCACTTGTTACCGCTCAAGGTTCCTTCCTACACAATTGCAGGGATAAGAAAGTAATATTATAGATGTAGGATGCATGTATGTATGATTATTTTTTATGAAGCATGGGCAGGATGGCGTATCAGAAAATACAGATCCGATGTTGCTTGCCATATTAAGTGAGGTGCAAAGTGTTGAGGTAAACATTAGCATACGAGGGGCCATTTTAACTGACCGACTAATCTGCTTTAAAAATACACATAGTAAGAAAACAGGTACTTCATAGCATCACTTAATGCTGTGAACTGTTTACTAGTCGGAATTGCAAATATTTACCACTCGCTCAATTGCAGTAAATGCACAATTTTCGCGGATGTCGCAAATTTGCAAATTTCATGTTTTTTTATCGCGGGTCCCCATCTAGTGACTCTGTTTTCTTTGTCCAAGCATAGAAACTCTGCTTATTGGGTGTACTACGTAGTATAGAAAATCTATGGTCCAAGTTAACTAGTGATAGACCTGAGCAGACCATAGATCATTATTAGCATACACTTTAAAGTTTTAATGATTGCAAAGCCAAACAGGGCAACGACACAGACACTTGAGCGGTTTCTTCCTCTGAAGTGTTGCAAATTTATTTTCTAATAGTATCGGCCATATTTGATGGGACAACTTGCTCCAAATTCGGAAAGTTCGGGTGCTGGAAACCAAACACGAACGAATGGGGAGAAACACCACCATTGTTGCCAAAAGTTACATAAATCAAAGTAAAAATCTGTGGCAATAAGGGAAGTATGATGTGGAGTTTAGATGCCCAGGACACAGAGTTCCCGATG
>CAUJGJ010000088.1:5000-7500 GCA_963170055.1 Halisarca cf. caerulea
CTTCCCAGTCAGCGTGGGGCCATTGTAGGGCTTCCAGCCTGACATCATTAAAGGTTAATGATATTCATAGTCTAGTGGGAGTGTTACATAGCAATATTCATAGCTCTGGTCAGCTCCAGTGAGCCACAATTATCCTAATGCCTTTGTGTAGGCAGATGGAAATGCTGGTAATCCAATTAGACCAGCCACAACATCTACAACCCAGGACAGCCTGCTGGGCCCTAGGGAGCAGATAAACTAGAAGCTGGTGGGCGGGGCTGAGACGAGTGGGCGGTGTTACAGGGAGACATAATACCCTATATATATACTGGGAAAGCTTCGAGGGGAAGTTTCGCGAATTTCACGAAGTCGACAGCGTTTGCAAAACTTTAATTCGCAAATAGTATTTATGGTTCTATACAGCATACTGCGAGTCACGAAAATCACGAAATCTAGGGATTCGCCAAGTTTTACTCCGCAAAACTTTCCCGGTATACGGTATATAGAACCATTGCACTGACTCCCTACAAGTTAGAATTGAGGAGTGGGAGTGGTGTGGCAATTCACACACATACACACATGCCCCCCCTTCCACTTACACCGTATTGGAATGAAAGGAGGGGCAAGGCATCTATACCCAGGGGTTTACAGGTGAAAATAAGGCACCCCTGCTGTAAGGCACCCCTGCTGTGAGGCACAGGTGATGGTATGACCACAGTAAGCAAACATTGTTGAACTGTAGTAAACAGTACAACAAACACTACTGTAGTAAACAGTACAGAATACATTAATGCAGTAAACAATACAGCAAACACTGCTGTAGCAAACAGTACAGAATTTACACACATGCCCCCCTTCCACTCACACCATACTAGAATGAAAGGAGGGGCAAACCATCTATACCCAGGGGTCCACAGGTGAAAATAAGGCACCCCTGCTGTAAGGCACCCCTGCTGTAAGGCACCCCTGCTGTGAGGCACCCCTGCTGTGAGGCACCCCTGCTGTGAGGCACCCCTGCTGTAAGGCACCCCTGCTGTAAGGCACCCCTGCTGTAAGGCACCCCTGCTGTGAGGCACCCCTGCTGTAAGGCACCCCTGCTGTAAGGCACCCCTGCTGTGAGGCACCCCTGCTGTGAGGCACCCCTGCTGTAAGGCACAGGTGGGTGTGACCACAGTAAGCAAACATTGTTGAACTGTAGTAAACAGTACAACAAACACTACTGTAGTAAACAGTACAGAATACATTAATGCAGTAAACAATACAGCAAACACTACTGTAGCAAACAGTACAGAATACATTAATGCAGTAAATAATACAGCAAACACTACTGTAGCAAACAGTACAGAATGTATTAATGCAGTGAACAATATAGCAAACACTGCTGCAGTAAACAGTACAGCAAACACAGGTGCAGCGTCGTTTGCTGCAAAGGATTAAATGCTCATCAAGCTGCCATGTATCTTGTGCTACAGAGCAGGCCAGATCTATTAGACATAAACACTTTGTCTGTAGAGTGGGATGTTAGTACAAGATTCCATGTAGCCAGTACAAGAGGTAGGAACATCACAGACAATGGCCAACACACACACATGACATCAATGATGTTGGCTATAAACAACTCTTCTCAGCCAATCAAACAAGGTACACCCAATACCAAACAGCTGGCAGTCCAGTGGTATATTGCCTCCATTCCCCCTCCCACCTTCGTCCAGTCACCTTTCTCTCGACCATCCAATCCCCTCCCTCCTCCTTCCTCCACCCGGTTCCCTCCCTTCTCCCTCCTCCCTCATCCATCCGATCCCATCTCTCCTCCACCCGGTCCCCTCCTTCCTCCCTCCCTCACTTGGTCCCCTCTGTCTCTTCCACCAAGTCCCCCTCCCTTCCTACATCCGGTCCCCCTCCCTTCCTACATCCGGTCCCCCTCCCCTCCTACATCCGGTCCCCCTCCCCTCCTACATCCGGTCCCCCTCCCTTCCTACATCCGGTCCCCCTCCCCTCCTACATCCGGTCCCCCTCCCCTCCTACATCCGGTCCCCCTCCCTTCCTACATCCGGTCCCCCTCCCTTCCTACATCCGGTCCCCCTCCCCTCCTACATCCGGTCCCCCTCCCTTCCTACATCCAGTCCCCCTCCCTTCCTACATCCGGTCCCCCTCCCCTCCTACATCCGGTCCCCCTCCCTTCCTACATCCGGTCCCCCTCTCTTCCTATATCCGATCCCCCTCCCCTCCTACATCCGGTCCCCCTCCCTTCCTACATCCGGTCCCCCTCCCTTCCTACGTACATCCGGTCCCCCTCCCTTCCTACATCCGGTCCCCCTCCCTTCCTACATCCGATCCCCCTCCCATCCTACATCCGGTCCCCTCCTTCCTCCCTCCCTCACTTGGTCCCCTCTGTCTCTTCCACCAAGTCCCCCTCCCTTCCTACATCCGGTCCCCCTCCCTTCCTACATCCGGTCCCCCTCCCTTCCTACATCCGGTCCCCCTCCCTTCCTACATCCGGTCCCCCTCTCTTCCTATATCC
>CAUJGJ010000088.1:15000-17500 GCA_963170055.1 Halisarca cf. caerulea
GTGGAATTCCAAGCATCCTACTCCTGCCCTTCGCAGAAGCAATCACACTACAACCTATTCTATGATTGACGATATACCTCTACACTCACATGCACACTAATTCGTATATCTCCTTACACTATTGTTGTTCTGATCGCATTTTCTAGTGAATGATGTTAGTTGCCCAGGTCTTTCCTCCTGGACTACTGGGAAATGAATGGTGGTATTCAGTGCCAATCAGTAGTTCCTGTTTGCTCATGACTTCCTACCTCAAGTCATCTCCTTTAATGGGATTCAAGCTAGTAAACAGAGTTGAGCTGTTAATCAGCCATCTTCCTTTGTACTACTGACGTAGCTTCTTCTATCCTTGTTGTTTTGGGGGATTTTGCACTGTTTTTGGATGATGTTGCAGTGAGCATAAGGGATGGGTGGGGACATTGATAAGGGGTGGGTGGGGACATTGATATGGGGTGGGAGGGGACATGGATAAGGGGTGGGTGATGACATGGATAAGGAGTGGGAGGGGACATGGATAAGGGGTAGGAGGGGACATGGATAAGGGGTGGGAGGGGACATGGATAAGGGGTGGGAGGGGACATGGATAAGGAGTGGGAGGGGACATGGATAAGGGGTGGGAGGGGACATGGATAAGGGGTGGGTGGGGACATGGATAAGGGGTGGGAGAGGAGAGGAATAAGGGGGAGAGGGGAGAGGAATACACCTCCTCTCCTGCTCTACTGATCGGTGCCTCCTTCAAGCCTGAGATCTCCCTTGGCTCCCTACCCCCTCATGTTCCCTTGGCTGATCACCCCTACACACACACACACACACACACACACACACACACACATGCACACGTACACACACACACACGCGCACGCGCGCACACACATGTACACACACGCACACCATTTGCTGATCATGTTCACCCATGGACCTCCTAGCTTGTCATATCCTCCCAAGTCTTCCCTCTTCACTAACTTGTAAATGCAACACTGTTTACATTTCTTATATCTGTTGTTTATTGTTTTGTTTACTTGTGTTGATGTAGCACTACCTCTGCTGACTGTAGCGCTTGTATTGTCAGCATCTGTTTGAGTTCACTTTTACTGTTGCACTTTGTCCTGGGGAAACCCCCTGGGTGTTCAGCATGATGGTATCCAGGCAGTGTGGGTCCACTTAATGAGATGAATTAACTCTTCTCTTCTACAGTGATTCTGTGCGTGTGTGACTCAGGTTTGAACTAAGAGAGAATGGAGTTGATAGGACGCGAGGCGTTGCAACAGCAACAACCAGCCGTTTCATTTAAGCAAGAAATATGTGCAATGATGTGTGTATGTGTGTGTGTGTGTGTGCATGTGTGTGTGTGTGTGCACGTGTGTGTGTGTGTCTGTGTTTGTGTGCATTTGTGTGTCTGTGTGTGTATGTGTGTGTGTGTGTGTGTGTGTGTGTGTGTGTGTGTGTGTATGTGTGTGTGTGTGTGTGGTATGTGTGTGTGTGTGTGTGTGTGTGTGTGTGTGTGTGTGTGTGTGTGTGTGTGTGTGTGTGTGTGTGTGTGTGTGTGTGTGTGTGTGTGTGTGTGTGTGTGTGTGTGTGTGTGCACATGTGTGTGTGTGTGTGTGTGTGTGTGTGTGTGTGTGTGTGTGTGTGTGTGTGTGTGTGTGTGTGTGTGTGTGCATGCATGTGTGTTTGTGTTTGTGTGTGTGTGTGTGTGTGTGTGTGTACACATGCACATGCATGCATATGTACATACATATATATGTCTACGTATGTATACATATGTTCACTGTGCTCATATCTCTACATGTGTTGAGTATGATCTGATTCCATAGATCTGTTTAGTATGGGGCATACATTTCATAGCTGCCAACTGTCGCTGATATTGCAGGACAGTCACTGAAACTACTTCTGATGTCCTGCAAAATTGCTTGAGACAAAGAAGGAATATATTCTCATTAAATTCTCCTCACAAGCTATCAAATTTCACATTTCGTGGAATATTTAGTGTCAATTCAGTTGAAACTTTTTGTAGTTTTTCCACTCAACACCAAACACTCTATTAATACAAGGCAAACTACTTACTTTTGCACACAGAAAGACAAGTGTCCTGAAGAAGCATTGAATGTCCTACAAATTGTACTATTCTGCCCCACAAAGTCATTGACAGGGGCTGGCAACTATGACGTTTGCACATACATGTACTAATGTACTACCCACCCATGTACTACCCACCCATTACATAAGTGTGAACAATAGCACATCTTTCACACATGCTTGTATTTCCTTGCTGTGCTGGCAGTGTGCATGGGTGCTGAATGCAGGCCAGCACTAGCTCTACTGAAGTTACCTAAGCTCCTGACTTCACTGTCTGTTTTGTGCTCTGAATTTAGGTATGTATTTGGAGATGTACCCAGACCCAACCAAGCAGCTGCTGAGCTCATCGAGGCTGTCATCCATAAACACATGACTAAAATTGTAAGTGATTTCACTCACTCATGTACAGGTGGTGTAGGGAGGATGT
>CAUJGJ010000089.1:5000-10000 GCA_963170055.1 Halisarca cf. caerulea
AGGTGAAATTGGAGTATTCGTAGGCCAGTTGGATCAATGGAATGGGTGGATTTCTCAGGAAAGCATGCAAGAATGGCTGAGATTTGCACAGGATCCTTTTCATGTGAGCCCTAACTTATGGCCTCTATACCATTTTCTCCGAGATGAGGATGACAAAGACACCACAAGTGAGGCAAATGAATCATTACAACAGGAAAGGCAAATTAACCAGGTTCGTCATGTAACGTGTTAGACAAACTTCTTACACATGTATTTACTCATACCTTGGAGTTCCTGATCCCATTCATACGCTTCAGAGTACCTACGACCATGATCCTTGGTGAAGACATGTGAGGTTTCTATAACAGCCGAGAGAACAGCAGCAAAGGGATTTGCGCATGCGTACAAATGCGCTATCCGCGCCTATTACGTAGTTAAAATTAATATGGTGTTGTAAAGGTACACAGCAAAACTTCGGCAATGGTTTTGATTTGGCGTTTTGGCAATTTTGTAGAATTAACGTCAAATTTAAAAGTCGTTAATATGGTAATTATTGCAGAATCTATGTTTTCCACTTAGTTTTGGGGAATTTCTCGCAGCCGCCATGTTCTTGACATAATATAGGAGATAAGAGATGGCAACTAAACCCAACCTGAGTCTGCTTAATACGATCTTCAATCTTGGCCTAACCCAGAGATGCTGGAGAGTGCAGGATAGGGTTACTCGCTCTATGCTCATGAAACTGAGAGGTGGCACTGCTCACTTTTAATGAAGTAGAGACAGGCAGATGGCAGGGAGTAGCATGAGAAGATCGAGTTTGCCGGGAGTGTGCTAATGGCATGATTGAGGATGTATACCACTGGTTGTTGAGCTGCCCTTTTTGGTCTAACCAATGTCATCCCATTATTAAACTGAACAGTGATTTTGATGACTTGAGTACGGATGTAAAACTTCCTGTGATTTTGGACCTAGCTTGCAGAGATCACAAGATTGCCAAACTCTTATGTGTAATGTGGTGTGCTCAATTCAGTTGATTTAACTAAATTACGGTTCTATTTTATCTTTGTGTCTCATGCATTGGGTATCTCACTACCCTAATGTCTGATGTACATGTGTGCACATTAAATTCATAATGATTGATTGATTGATTGATATAAGATCGCAGCAGAGCAACGCGTCTTGCTACGATTGTAGGACGAAATCTCTCAAGCTTGAATTATTCAAAATAATAAAATCCGATATGCAATCCAATATATACACCATTAAAAATATTCTATATGAAATAATCAAAAACAAGTAATTCGAGTTAAAAACTCATGGGGGCTGCCGCCCCACACGCTCGAATTACTTGCAAAGCATTGGAGTGTAAGTGCACAGCTGAACATTCATTGAACATACTGTTTATTGTAACTGGACAATTGTTTTCAAAACAATTCCTATAACTCATTCCTGTATAAATTCATACTTCTCTATTACTATTATATAAATTCTCTATTATAAGACTTTTCTTCAAATCTATATTATATATATATATATATATATATATATATATATATATATATCGGACGAGCGTTACACACCGGAAGTCCAAATGAAAACAATATAGGAGCTGCCTGTGGCAGCCCCTAATAATATTTAATATGAATAATAATATAGGTTCTCAACGTTTCAAATTCCATGTGTTGCGGCCTCACGGCCCAGGAGCCAGCTTGGGAAAACCCTTGATGACACCTGTGGAAAAATGATCCGTGACATTATTTTAACCATGATTATACAATAAATAGCAACAATGAGATCAGAGCATCTTGACAAACTAAGCCTCGGAAAATGCACTGCGGAGTTAAAGACTTAGTGCTTGGCCCATCAGCAGAAATGTGCGTATATAATCAGGTTGCTCTGATTGCACTGATGGCTTATATCTATAATACATGTACAGTATATGGTTATGCATATTCTCAAATTTGCAAAAGCATGCATGCTGGGTACGCAAATTTGCAAAACCATATTGGGTACACGAATTTGCAAACCCATGCTGGGTACGCAAATTTGCAAAACCATGTTGGGTACACAAATTTTCATGTAGGGTACCAAAAATATGTACAACCATGCAATTATGTTGGGTACACGAATTTGCAAAACCATGTTGGGTACAAAATATTTGTACAGACAGGCATGGATGCACACATGATGCTTTGGTATTGAACTGATACCTATAATTATAGTACATGTACATGTTTTACAGTCAGTGACTTAATTCAATGGATTTATTGTCTTTTAACCCATAGGTGTCTCTAGGCCGTATTCGACAGAGTACTGTGGTACCTGTGCAAAGTGTCACTCATGTGCAGATTGGTCAGTGGGTTGCTGTATACTGTGTAGATGCAGAAGACCCATCCGTGGGAAAAGTTGAAGACATCAACAATGATGAGGTTCTTGTACTGTGGTACAAAGGAAAATGGAACACTCAATGTGTGGCTGCTTCCAGCAATTTCTGGAAGAAGCACAAGGAAAACCCCATGGAAGGATTGGGTTCATAAGAATTCCATTATTCTATATGATTTTCAGATGACAGCGACTAATCGGCTAAAGGACACCGTAGAATACCTTAAAGCAAAATATGCTGAAATAAAGACACAATGAACTTTGTAGAATGCACTCCGTGTTCATGACTACCTTTTATGTAATTTCTCATGAGTTATTTAATCGTCATTACTACATTTAAATGTATAATTTTGTCACTGTAAGCAAGCATTATAGAGTATGTACAAAAATCCACAAGTCCTACATATGATACTAGAGCATAATTGTATGATAGTAATGAAAAATAACCAAAAAGTTGTAATATTTTTTATATCGGAAGAGTACATTCTAAATTGGAAGGTGTTATATACGGATTGCAAGCATGTGTAAGTACATAATTATACACAAATATAACTGCACATGAGTACACTTGTACAACTATATAGTGCATGTGTGTGTGTGTGTGTGTGTGTGTGCATGTGAGCGTGCATGAATGTGTGCGCATGTGTGTATGTGCGTATGTGCATCTGCATCATGAGTGTGTGATTGTGTACATGCATGTGTGTGTGTGTATGTGTGCATGTGTATGTGCGTATGCATGCATGCATACGTGCGTGCGTGCGTACGTGCGTGTGTGTGTGTGCGTGCGTGCGTGTGTGTGTGCATGTGTATGTGTGTGTGTGTGCATGCATGCGTGCGTACGTGCGTACGTGCGTGTGTGTGTGTGTGCGTGCGTGCGTGTGTGTGCATATGTGTGTGTGTGTGTGTGTGTGTGTGTGTGTGTGTGTGTGTGTGATGTAAGTATGTCTGTGTGCATGCGACAAATATTTGCTGAGGCAGACCTAAATTGAATTCTGTACAGACATAATTGTTTTGCACATTAACCTGATTTGTATCCTTTAGTACTTCCACGGTTACATCCGTACAGGGTCTCCACGTGCTTGAAGTGTCTCCTTAATTTCTGTAGTATCTGCTGTATGTTGTCACACTGTGGCTTGAGTGTGACAATAAAGGTAAATGTGTCCACCATCAAGTTGTTTACTTCCTTGGAGGCCAAGACCATTGTCTGCACATCTTCATCTGTGATGGATATCTCCTGTAGATACATAATATTATAGCACAACATGGATCACAGTGACAATGTTTAATGTTTACCGAAATTATTGTATTACAGTGCTGACCTGCAGCTGATCTGATACTTCATTTGCTATGTCATTATAATAACTGTTACAATTATTCAGTATTTTGCATTATATTGCAAGTATAGGACTTCATGTGCATGGGATTCATAGCTGTACACATTGATGTTTATCAAATAATCATATATATTCAATTTGCGAATCCATCTGTTATTAATGCAGTTCGTGTATACTTGGACTTGTTGGATAGGTCATAATAAGATATGTATGCATTATCAGAGTCAAATATAACGGTCGGACAACGGACAAAATCCGAACAAACAAATCACATGACCGACCATTTTGCAATACCGTCTGACAAAATGTCCGGCCAGAAGCGACAATCAACTCTGCCCTTTTCCATTGCTAGTAGTAGTAGTAGTGGTCGTAAGAATCTAGAATCTAGCTCTTCAAGTGATATGGTACCCGAATCTAACGCTTCTAGTGAAGATGTCGTCCCGAAAAGAAGGCCAAGCATCAAGTAGCCGTTGCGACATTCGAAAAATGGCAGCGCAACTATGATCACGACCATCAAACTTTATCGTGGTTAAGATGCGAAAAGGACAGAAATGACAAAAGCCTTGTAGCTCTTCTTTGGTGTTCGGTCTGCAGGAAATACAGGGATAACATTCGTTTTATGAAGAATTTTTCCAACGCCTGGGTGAATGGATCTGAGAACCACAAAACGAGCAACGTGTTGGATCATGTTGCGTGCGAGCAGCACCAAGCGGCAATGTCGTACCTACGAGTTGACCAGGCAAAGGCCAGAAATGAGCCAATCACAAGTTACACTCCCATTGCTCATGCTCTGCTGATGCTGGATGAGGCTGAGAAGGGAAGAATGAGACGCAAGTTTGATCTGTGCTACCTAATGGCGAAGGAAGGCCTTGCTTTCGAAAAGTATGTACCTCTGTACGAGCTAGAGTCTCGTCATGGGATTGAACTGGGCCATGCATACAAAAATGCACCTTCAGCAAAGCTATTCACGCACTACATTGCAGAAGCCCAGCATCAGCAGCTCATGCAGGCCCTTTCCAAGACAAAGTTCTACAGCTTTCTGATGGATGGAAGCACAGATGCCGGAAACATTGAGCAGGAATTGGTTGTCCTCCAATTATGCAAGATTGATGATGCCACTGAAGAGATCAAATCATACACCAGATACCTATCAGTTGCATCCCTAAAAAGTGTTGATGCAAGGGGTCTGCTGAGGTGCCTATCACACTGTCTGTCACCTTTGGGGATAGAAGATATCCTTGACCAAAAGAGTGCATTGGAAACTGAAGAGAGGCCTGTATTGGTAGGAGGGGGAACAGACGGAGC
>CAUJGJ010000090.1:0-18000 GCA_963170055.1 Halisarca cf. caerulea
GGGTGTGTCACAGTCAGGCAAGAATGGCTAGGAAACTAAAACACAGTTAACAAAATTTACAGCATAGATACTCTTATGGCATAAAGTGGGCAATGTGATGCCTCTAGGATCTAGTATTTAAACAACAATGTATTTTGTTTTGTGTTCTCCACAGCCTAGAAGAACGATAGTTGACAAGCATATGATTGGATTACCTTCAAATTGTCAAGTTAGCTCTTGAGACTGTTTGGCAGGGATCTTTACTGTTTAACTTTTCACAAACTTACTTATTCTTGCCTCTATAGCGCTAAGGGAACATTGGATCAAGTGACTTTGGATCAGCAGATGTGAGACAATGCAGTAGTTTACTGCTGGGCATACACATGCAGCTTTAGACTAGTGTGTCTAACCCCATTGAGTGTGTGTTCTCTCCATGTGTGTGTTCTCTGTACATTATTGTGTGTGTGTTCTCTGTACATTATTGTGTGTGTGTTCTCTGTACATTGTGTGTTGTGTTCTCTCTACATTGAGTGATGTGTTCTCTGTACATTGAGTGATGTGTTCTCTCCGTATTGAGTGGTGTGTTCTCTCTACATTGAGTGGTGTGTTCTCTCTACATTGAGTGGTGTGTTCTCTCTACATTGAATGGTGTGTTCTCTCTACATTGAGTATGTGTTCTCTCCACATCGAGTGATGTGTTCCCTCCACATTGAGTGGTGTGTTCTCTCTACATTGAGTGGTGTGTTCTCTCTACATTGAGTGGTGTGTTCTCTCTACATTGAATGGTGTGTTCTCTCTACATTGAGTGATGTGTTCTCTGTACATTGTGTGATGTGTTCTCTCCGCATTGAGTGGTGTGTTCTCTCTACATTGAGTGGTGTGTTCTCTCTACATTGAATGGTGTGTTCTCTCTACATTGAGTATGTGTTCTCTCCACATCGAGTGATGTGTTCCCTCCACATTGAGTGATGTGTTCTTTGTACATTTAGTGCAGGGAGGTCACTAAAGAGCGGTAGAGCGGCGAAGTGCTGTGCTTAAAATCTCAGCCATCATAAAACAGTCCTGCTCATTTCTACACACACTACAGTGAGCTGTATGAAGGTGCCTGTGATAGGTGACAGAAAATTTGATTGGATGCAAAGTAGTAATTGTTTACACCTACTCTGAAGTCTAGCAAGCTCAGCAAAAGTGACTGCAATGCACTTCATCCACTGACTTTTGGTGAACAAAATCTTCTGCTACTGCAACACTGAGATGATTTTAGTGTAGCAATAGAATGTAGATGAGTATAAGGAAATAATGTTTAGCTACAAATGGCACTCACTTCATTGATGTGTGCCACTCTTTATTTATTCTCTGGTGACTTCCCTGGTTCTCTCTGCATTGAGTGGTGTGTTCTCTCTACATTGAGTGGTGTTCTCTCTACATTGAAAGTGTGTTCTCTCTACATTGAGTGTGTGTTCTCTCTACATTGAGTGGTGTGTTCTCTCCACATTGAGTGGTGTGTTCTCTCTACATTGAAAGTGTGTTCTCTCTACATTGAAAGTGTGTTCTCTCCACATTGAGTGGTGTGTTCTCTCCACATTGAGTGTGTGTTCTCTCTACATTGAGTGGTGTGTTCTCTCCACATTGAGTGTGTGTTCTCTCTACATTGAGTGGTGTGTTCTCTCCACATTGAGTGGTGTGTTCTCTCCCCATTGAATGTGTGTTCTCTCTACATTGAGTGGTGTGTTCTCTCCACATTGAGTGTGTGTTCTCTCTACATTAAGTGGTGTGTTCTCTCCACATTGAGTGGTGTGTTCTCTCCCCATTGAATGTGTGTTCTCTCTACATTGAGTGTGTGTTCTCTCCACATCGAGTGTGTGTTCTCTCTACATTGAGTGTTGTGTTCTCTCCACATTGAGTGTGTGTTCTCTCTACATTGAGTGTTGTGTTCTCTCTACATTGAGTGGTGTGTTCTTTCCACATTAAGTGGTGTGTTCTCTCTGCATTGAGTGTTGTGTTCTCTCCACATTGAGTGTGTGTTCTCTCTACATTGAGTGTTGTGTTCTCTCTACATTGAGTTGTGTGTTCTTTCCACATTAAGTGGTGTGTTCTCACTGCATTGAGTGGTGTGTTCTTTCCACATTGAGTGGTGTGTTCTCTCCACATTGAGTGGTGTGTTCTCTCCACATTGAGTGATGTGTTCTCTCTACATTGAGTGGTGTGTTCTTTCCACATTAAGTGGTGTGTTCTCTCTGCATTGAGTGTTGTGTTCTCTCCACATTGAGTGTGTGTTCTCTCTACATTGAGTGTTGTGTTCTCTCTACATTGAGTTGTGTGTTCTTTCCACATTAAGTGGTGTGTTCTCACTGCATTGAGTGGTGTGTTCTTTCCACATTGAGTGGTGTGTTCTCTCCACATTGAGTGGTGTGTTCTCTCCACATTGAGTGATGTGTTCTCTCTACATTGAGTGGTGTGTTCTTTCCACATTAAGTGGTGTGTTCTCTCTGCATTGAGTGGTGTGTTCTCTCCACATTGAGTGGTGTGTTCTCTCCACATTGAGTGGTGTGTTCTCTCCACATTGAGTGATGTTTTCTCTCCGCATTGAGTGGTGTGTTCTCTCCACATTGAGTGATGTGTTCTCTCTACATTGAGTGGTGTGTTCTTTCCACATTAAGTGGTGTGTTCTCTCTGCATTGAGTGGTGTGTTCTCTCCACATTGAGTGGTGTGTTCTCTCCACATTGAGTGGTGTGTTCTCTCCACATTGAGTGATGTTTTCTCTCCGCATTGAGTGTTTTCTGTACATTGAGTGTGTGTTCTCTCTACATTGAGTGGTGTATTCTCTCTACATTAAATGGTGTATTCTATCCACATTGAGCATGTGTTCACTCTATATTGAGTGTGTGTTCTCTGTACATTGAGTGATGTTTTCTCTCTACATTGAGTGGTGTGTTCTCTCTACATTGAGTGTGTGTTCTCTCCGCATTGAGTGATGTTTTCTCTCTACATTGAGTGGTGTGTTCTCTCTACATTGAGTGTTGTGTTCTCTCTACATTGAGTGGTATGTTCTCTCCACATTGAGTGTGTGTTCTCTCTACTCTTATCACCTCTTGGAGCATCAGGTGTTAAGGAGACTCCTGTTAACGAAAAGTTAGCCGAAGACCCTTTGTATGGGGCTTTAGAATTCCATTGTCTGTCCAGCAAGGTGCTGTAGAACGTCTGCTGGTAGCCATTTTTGTACAATAGCATGCCTCTTACCATGGAAATTATGAACAGGTGAAATCCTCTAAATGTAGTGCCACAAATATTTTTGTGTTGAGCAGCAACTTTGCTGGTGTGTAGTGGGTTTCATGGCGAAGGTTAGCACATCTAATGACATAATATTGCTATCCTTTTTGTTGTATTTTCTGTGTATTATAGTCTGGATAGTGGTCTGTTGATGGCTATGTAGTCTTGTAATGTGAGTCTCTTTGTTTATGCATTCATAATGTGTGCATGTATGTGTGTATAAAATATGTCTTGCATAGCTTTAGTTTTGTTGTTATTTACATTACTACTTTTGTTTTCAGACAAACTCAATACAAAATCAGATGGACTGAGTCAAAAGGTGGCTACGGCAGCAGCTCAGGAGTACCTATAAAGAAGTAACACCTAAGGGCATTGATGTAGGGGTGAGTTACTGTTCTTAAAGTGTGTTTGAATCCACCTCTTAATGCTCTTACCCTTCTCTTTCAGGGTCCGTCATAGAATGTGTCTTCAGCATGATTACATAGTAAATATTGTTATTGGAAGAACATTGTTTGTTAATGCTCTCCCAAATATGCCCTAAATCATTGCGTGGACTGTATTCTATTGTAAACTAAACAGAGAGAACTTGTATATATAATCTTTCAATTTTTCAGCATTGACCTGTGATGTGTCGTGACTGTTACATACATCACGTGCTTATTAGACTTTGAACATCAAAAGATGTCTGGTCTGAGTAAAGTGTATGTAAGAGAGATATTTGACAGTCGTGGCAACCCCACCGTTAAAGTCGAAGCTACGACATCAAAGGGAACCTAAGTAGGGATAGTCTCGCGTAGCCAGACCCATGCTCGCCGTGACTGACGTGGGCGAGTAGGGTCTGGCTACGCGAGACTAAAGTAGGGAAACGTTGATAAGTGCTGCTGGATTTGGATGGAACGGAAAATAAAACGAAACTAGGAGCCAATGCTATACTCGGCGTGTCTCTGGCTATTTGTAAAGCGGGAGCAGCTCACAAGGGTGTCCCTTTGTATCGGCACATGTCGGATCTCTGAAAACAAACAAGTTGTTCTTCCAATTGCAATACCTGCCTTCGATGAGGGACCCACGCTGGAAACAAACTGGCCATACAGGAGTTCATGATTTTGCCAACAGGAGCAGGAACCTTCAGCGAAGCAATGAGAATGGGTTGTGAAGTCCATCAAACTCTCAAGAAAGTTATCAAAGACAAATATGGTCAGGATGCCCCAATGTAGGTGACGAAGGTGGTTTTGCTCCAAACATCCAGGATAACAAGGAGGGGTTGGAGCTCCTTACAGTTGCTATTGAGAAAGCTGGCTATACTGGAAAGATATCTCTTGGATTGTGCTGCATCTGAGTTTTACAAGGACAGCATGGATCGATGACCTGGATTTCAAGAACCCAGCTTCTGATAAGTTACAGTGGTTGACTGGCCAGCAGTTGGCCGATCTGTACTTGAGTTTTGTTGAATCCTATATCCCATTGTATCAATTGAGGGTGGATTTGACCAGGATGACTGGGATTCCTGGGTACAGTTCACACAGAAGTTCTCCAAAATCCCAGTCTTGGGTGATGACTTGGCTGTGACAAACACAAAACGTATCCAGAAAGCTATTTCAAGTGGTGCTTGTAATGCCCTTTTACTTAAGGTGAACCAAATAGGATCTGTGAGTAAAGCCACTGAGTCCTGCAAGCTAGCCCAGTCTAGTGGTTGGGGTGTCATGGTCAGCCATCGTAGTGGAGAAACTGAGGACACGTTTATTGCAGATCTTGTAGGACTTTCTACAGGGCAGATCAAGACAGGAGCACCTTGTTGGTCTGAACGTCTTGCCAAGTACAACTAACTCCGCAGGATCGAGGAGGAGCTTGGAGATAAAGCTGTGTTTGCTGGAGCCAAGTTCAGACCCCCTTTAAAGTGAAAACATCAGCTCTTCTATATAGCAGCTCCAAGCTTCAATGTTGTAATCACTGACTTAGTACATTGTGTATTAGATTAGTGTGTAATGATGGTAATTATATATCTGAAGTTACTATCATCAGTTAATTAAGTTGTCTAACATACAATTTACGAGTACAGTACAGGCCCGTAGGCAAGGGGGGTTCGGGGGGTTCGGAAGCAACCCCCCCCCCCCCCCACACACACACACTTAGAAGCCAGTTCCACCTGGCTAATAACACTGAAAACAAAAGACATTCTAGCCTTATTTCATGACAACTAACTATAACTATTATTTTTTAGATTTATCTACTTCATCAATCCCTGAAATAAAGCTAGCATCCAAATATTCCAATCACAGACTGTTATATAACCGTTTATTCTCTCCGGTGAAACGCAATCAATCACAACAGCCATTTACGTAGCAAAGAGTTCCACTTTTGTCCAGAAGAACCCCCCCATCATTCAACCTGGCTACAGGCCTGCAGTAGTACATGTAGTTGCACAGTCTAGTGACTCTCTCCTGTTTCACCAGTCACCTGGACCAGAGGAAATAGGTTTTTAACACACAGAATGCAGATTTAGCTTAAATGAATGGTGATGTTACCATGGAGACATACTCTCTCAAAGTCCTTCATGTTGGTTACATCCGAAGGAGTTCCATATATAGAAGGACAAATACTTCAGACACGTTTCATCATCATCACCTAGGTTGTCCTTGTCAAATACTCCAGACACGTTTCATCCTCGATCATCACCTTGGTTGTCCTTGACAAACAGCTGCAAAGTGATACAATTCCTACTGCACAAATGCATTTCTTCACCTGGTTGGACTGGGACACTGTATACTCACTGGCATTGGGAAACTTGTTCTATACACTAGGTCCCACATAAAACGGAATACTTCCTGTACAAAATTTTTCACCTCGGGTTAATCCATATTGCTTCTCACATCAAACCAACCAATTTCCTATATGAAAAAATTATACCTCACTTTAATCCATATCCCTTCCCGCATCAAACCGACCACTTCCTGTATAAAAACTCCACGTCAGGCTACTCCACGTCACTTCCTGCATAAAACTGAATACTTCCTGTAGGAGAAAGCTATACCTCAGGCTAAACCACTTTGCTTCCTGCATCAACCCCTTCCTGTATGAAAAAAATTTATCTCAAACTAAACCACATTGCTTTCTGCATCAAAATGACCACTTCCTGTACAAAAAATTCCTCAAACTAAACAACGTCGCTTCCCACATCAAACTGACCACTTCCTGTAGGAAAAAATATACCTCATGCTAAACCACATCACTTCCTACATCAAACTGACAGCACAGTGATCGCTTGACTACGGCGTCGTCTCTCATTTGCATTGCAGAGCTCTGCTGTCATGGCAATGAGATGGTCTAGATCTCATAGCTCCACAGCTGGAGAGGCAGATATCCAGCTTGCTGCCAGGGAAGGTAGTCTCTAGATTCAAATTTGATGAACTGGAACATATTTTGACAATAATTATTATTGAGCATTGCATGAGTGATTGACTGATTGATATTTGTTGTATCATCATCCGTAAGTGGTTTTTTAATTATTGTTATGTATATTCTGTACTGTGTACTGTGTACTGTGTACTATGTACTGTGCACTGTGTACTGTGTACTATGTCATGTGTACTGTGTACTGTGTACTATGTACTGTGTACTGTGTACTGTGTACTATGTACTGTGTACTGTGTGTTTTATATAGCACAATAAATGTCTGTACTATTATATTCTGAAATATTCCACTGCATGTGAAGTATGTCAGGGCGGTAAGCAGGGGGATTGAAGGGTTCGAATGACCCCTCCCCCAAATGGAGCACTATGATTTTACACAAACCATTGTACAGTATATACCTAGCTGAGCCTGGTCTTCTGTAGCCAGGCCTTTGTGCGACTAAGCTGAGCCTGGTCTTCTGTAGCCAGGCCTTTGTGCGACTAAGCTGAGCCTGGTCTTCTGTAGCCAGGCCTTTGTGCGACTAAGCTGAGCCTGGTCTTGTGTAGCCAGACCTGTAGGTTCATGTGCATGTGACTAAGTTGAGCCTAGGCAATTGCTCACATGCAATAAAATCAAAATCAACAAAATGCATGATAACTATACGATCTTAATATTTTAACCTTATTTAAGTGTATATATATATATATATATATATATATATATATATATATATGAAATGTGAAGTTTCTCATAGCTTCTTGCATATATTATACGGTACACGGTACTAGAAGTCCACGCTTCAGTTTTACTCAATACTATATATACACAATCCTTGTGTCCATAGATCGATTGATATAGCTGAATACTATAGACACACTTTAAAGACCTCCAGCTGCCCAGCCTCTGAGCTGATGGGGCTGTCCTACTACTAATGATGATACAAGGTCTGGTGCATGTATACACGAGGTGCACAGAATGGAATCAGTAGATGAATATATCTGCATGCATTCTCATCACATGTACTGTCACAGGTGATGATGTACATCTCCTGTGCAGAGCAGAACACATGCATACAGTGTACACACAAACCATATCAAATAAAAAATACACTTCACAACAAAATTGAATAATTATTAATGAATGAAATGACATAAATAAAGCATTAATAATCAATTAGATGGAAATCCTGAAAGAAGCTATCCATCTACTTATCAGGACCAAGACTGAGGGTTTTCAGTTCTGCAGTGGAAGAAACGAGTCAAGAAACTAACAAGAACACATGCAGCAAAGACAAACATACCTTCATCAGATAGACCTTGTTGGGATGTTGACAGGACCTGAACAGCATCAAAGGTACACAAGGTGAGAAAGGTGTCAATCAACAGACATCATTCGTAACGTACTGTGTTTGTGTTGCTTTGGGCTGAGTGAAGTGCCAGATTTCCCCGAGCTCTAAGAACCTTTTGATAAGCAACCTACAAACATAAAATTACCTAGGGTAACACAATCTACTTTGGGACACACACACACACACACACACACACACACACACACACATACACACACACACACACACACACAGGTGTAGCATCGGGTCTCTAGGCCTGCAACCACTAGACCAAAGTATTTACGTATATCAGTAAAGACATGGATTCAGCTATTCAACATTTCCTTATTATAACGGGAAGCATTCCCTCTCGATGGGATCCATTCTCTGTATGGCAAACTAACCTGAGACTTGTAAAACAGACCATTTTCACCCTAAAATTAGTATTTTCAATTGTGTCTAAAGTTAACATTGAAATTGGCATATTTTGAGTGAATAATTACTCGTAAGTACTACTTACCATACAGCTTCTAGGGCTCAATGTGTTTACTGACCGCAGACCTGAAGGCGTGTAGCACCGAGGGCAAGGGCAGTAAATTCATTGCGCCCTAGAAGCTGTACACTACCCTGTCTAATTAGTTTACTGCCGAAAATGCAGGCTTCTCAACAATACTGAGGTTTCCTCCTCTCATCGTACCCCAAAGAAGATATTGGTGAAAACAGAGAAAAATGAACTGCAAATAGAGATCGCTCCTAAAGGAGGAATTTCTTTCAAGTACTTTGACACTGTGATTAATGCGCCTTTGAGGATCAGTTTCACTGTTGCATTCTGTAGACACCCTCTCTGACACACAGAATGGAAGAGACTATTCAGAGATTGCTCAAGCTCAAGGAAACTAGCCGTTTGGTGAAACAGAATTTTCATAGAATATTCATGCAGTGAAGCCCAAGCAATGTCTCCTCATAGTCATGGGTCGCCTATACTTGTGTTAAGTATTGTACAGTTGCTAAACGCTTGTACAGTTTACTGCCTAGTGGTCAGGCAACAAATGATTTACTGCTCAATTCTTCCCTTCAATGTATGATGTCATCAGGCGATAAACATAATTATTGACATTTCCATAATTAATGAGTGCATATGAAAACTCCATGTACACTGCACACACAGTCACTGTATAAATCCATGTACACTGCACACACAGTCACTGTATAAATCCATGTACACTGCACACACAGTCACTGTATAATGGAAATGATGACAAATGCATTAAAACCAGACGCCAAAATTCATAGCGATCAAACTGATCAGCTTAGAAAGTCTTCATTGAAGAAAACCCTGAGATGTCTTGCCTGACAAAAGTGTATCCCACTGTTATATTTACTTATGTATGTATACACACACACACACACACACACACACACACACACACACACACACCTCAAAGGCCTGTCCTAGTGTCATCACAATATCGTCACTGACATCCTGAGAAGAGCAAAGATAAACTTAAAAACTGTGGAGAAGGGAGGGCACAGCACAGCTCACCTTGCTGGATGCTCTGAAGACATGGCAAAACACAAGACCTGATTCATTTGTATTGTAGGAGAAAACGCTCATATCTGTACAGTCTTGAGAGGAGCTGGATATGTGATGAATGGAGTGTTCGCTGATGATGTTGTGTGACTGAATGTCAAGATAGCGTGCCCATTGCCAAGATATGGACAACAGCACTTGAGGATGCTTAGACAAAAGAGCATTTGATGCCTGCAAAGGAAGACACATCAACACTTAATACTTTAGAGCAGCCTCAAATTCCTACCTTCAATTTAGTAACTGCCTCCTCTGCTGAGAGTTTCTTGGTCTTTAAGAGCAGGGAACCCAGGTACTGTAGGAGGGAGTCATAAGTAGTTTAACACACACTTACTACAGCATAAGCACTCATGAATGTTGGTACTTGCTCATGTAGACACACACGCTTGTGTAAGTATGTATGCACACTCCTGTAGGCAAACACACACACACACACACAAACACACACACACACACACACACACACACATACACTTATGTAATCACACATGCGCATCATATACGTATGTACGTACATACAATGGACATGTGCAGACTCACAAAAACAGTGTACTCAACAGACAAATTGAGCAGTGTTTCCACCGGATGTCTCCACTCCTCTTGGTGACCAATGAATGGTTGAGTATTTTCCAGTAAATGATCCATCTCCTCCATTTGGGCCTCCTTTGCCAGCCTCCAAGCATCTGATTGTGCAACTGTTGGAGGTCGAATGCTGACATTGGAGAGTTTCCTTGTCACTGGTCGTGGGGAGAGCTACAGGTACAGGTTTGTATACATATCTCATGTTACAAGTGTGCATCTATGTGTGTGTGTGTGTGTGTGTGTGTGTGTGTGTGTGTGTGTGTGTGTGTGTGTATGTGTGTGTGTGTACGTGCGTGTGTGTGTGCGTGCGTGTGTGTGTGCGTGCGTGTGTGTGTGTGCGTGTGTGCGCGCGCGCGTGTGTGTACGTGTGTGTGTGTGCGTGCGTGTGTGTGTGTGTGCGTGTGTGTGTGTGTGTACGTGTGTGTGTGTGTGTGTGTGTGTGTGTATGTGTGTGTGTGTGTGTGTGTGTGTGTGTGTGTGTGTGTGTGTGTGTGTGTGTGTGTGTGTGTGTGTGTGTGTGTGTGTGTGTGTGTGCATGTAAGTGTGTGTGTGCATGTACGTGTGTGTGTGTGTGTGTGTGTGTGTGTGTGTGTGTGTGTGTGTGTGTGTGTGTGTGTGTGTGTGTGTGCATGTACGTGTGTGTGTGTGTGTGTGTGTGTGTGTGTGTGTGTGTGTGTGTGTGTGTGTGTGTGTGTGTGTGTGTTAAATACATGTAATAATGATTTACATTTAGAGATCGCACTCTGTCCCAGCTTGTGTCGGGTGAGAGGGGATCACTCTTTGGTGTCTCTTTTTGTGTGGTTTTACCAACTAAAGTTGAGTAGTCTTTGCAGAAGGATACATCTTCAAGTGACTTTGATAATGTACTGTTTGAGATGACTCTGGGCTTTAGCAACCCAGGCTGGAAATAATGGCAAGTTGTAGGACCATCACAACCATCAGCAACATGATAACATCACAACCATCAACATTGTGATAGCATGATCACAACCATCAGCATCGCGATAGCATGATCACAACCATCAGCAACATGATAGCATCACAACAGCATCACAGCATTAGAATGATCACCTTTCTATTGTCCACTTCCTGTTCCACCCACTCTGGGTGCACACCCTTCAATTGCGCAATACAATGCAAGAATCTCTTCTGGTGTCCCAGAAGTGTGATACGAATACCCTGGTGGTGTGGGTGTACTGGAGTTACAAGTATTCTAACATGCAAATCAGCATACGTACATACACACACACACAACCTTATTTCCTAGTTGAATGTCCCAAGGCTCCAACTGTACCACGCTCTTTAGGCTACTGTAACCATTAGCAACCATCTCGGTGTAGAGGTACTCCAAACCAATAGCTTTAAGCCATGGCTTCAAGTCTGTGTGCTGAGCTGTCTCAGGGGGCGGGGCTAACACTTCAACTGCTGTCAAGATGGAGCTGGAATGATGAAGATACAAGATGGTTATGATGGAGCTGGAATGATGAAAGATGGTTATGATGGAGCTGGAGTGATGAAGATACAAGATGGTCAAGATAAAGCTGGAATGATCAAGATACAAGATGGTCATGATGGAGCTGGAGTGATGAAGATACAAGATGGTCAAGATAAAGCTGGAGTGATGAAGATACAAGATGGTCATGATGGAGCTGGAGTGATGAAGATACAAGATGGTCATGATGGAGCTGGAGTGATGAAGATACAAGATGGTCAAGATAAAGCTGGAGTGATGAAGATACAAGATGGTCATGATGGAGCTGGAGTGATGAAGATACAAGATGGTCATGATGGAGCTGGAGTGATGAAGATACAAGATGGTCCTGATGGAGCTGGAGTGATGAAGATACAAGATGGTCAGACATTCACTTGTAGTTCTTCCACACCCTAAACTTCTTCCACTACATAACAAGCTGCCCCATTGGCACTGCAAAATCTGGTGGTACAACCTTCCCCATGAAGGATCAAACACTAGCACATTCCTCTGAATACAAATGCATCCCAGAAATATGGACTATACTACGCCAGTGGGGCTTGCACACAACACACAAACCTTTGAGCACCAGGATCTACTATTCTCATTTCATTCAAGTCACTTTTGTCCAGAATTCCTTCACCCTATAGTTAGGAACTAGATGGTAGTATCACACACACACACACACACACACACACACACACACACACACACACACACACACACACGACACACACACACACACACACACACACACACACACACACACACACACACCAGAAAGTCCAGTGAGTCAAATCCATGTGATTCAAATACAGATGCATATCCAGCCAAACCTAGAGAGTTTAACCACTCCACCAACCCCACTGCAGTAAGGCAAGGAGTGCGTATGCAGAGCAGTACATCAGTGCTAGTGTGGGTGGGTGGTACACCCATGCTAATGTGGGTGGGTGGTACACCAGTGCCAGTGTGGGTGGGTGGTACACCCATGCTAGTGTGGGTGGGTGGTACACCCATGCTAGTGTGGGTGGGTGGTACACCAGTGCTAGTGTGGGTGGGTGGTACACCCATGCTAGTGTGGGTGGGTGGTACACCCATGCCAGTGTGGGTGGGTGGTACACCAGTGCTAGTGTGGGTGGGTGGTACACCCATGCCAGTGTGGGTGGGTGGTACACCAGTGCTAGTGTGGGTGGGTGGTACACCCATGCTAGTGTGGGTGGGTGGTACACCCATGCTAGTGTGGGTAGGTGGTACACCAGTGCCAGTGTGGGTGGGTGGTACACCCATGCTAGTGTGGGTGGGTGGTACACCCATGCTAGTGTGGGTGGGTGGTACACCCATGCTAGTGTGGGTGGGTGGTACACCAGTGCCAGTGTGGGTGGGTGGTACACCAGTGCCAGTGTGGGTGGGTGGTACACCCATGCTAGTGTGGGTGGGTGGTACACGAACCTGCCCTATTGGGTTCCTGTATGCAAGCTCCAATGTCATCAACGCTGCCTTCTATACCATGGATCAATGTGTCCACCTGTAGGGAGGTGACACATGTCATGTGATGAGCACATGATAGGGAGGTGACACGTCATGTGATGAGCACATGATAGGGAGGTGACACGTCATGTGATGAGCACATGATAGGGAGGTGACACATGTCATGTGATGAGCACATGATAGGGGGTGATAACTGTCATGTGATGAGTACAACACTTCGTAGACTATTTGGTAACCCCACATATGCACGTAAGTGTTGCCGTGATAACGGCAATACACAATATATTGTGATATTTTCTCTTGACAATACGATACATTGAGCATACTTCATGTCATGATACAGGTACCTATCTCTAGTAGCCTGTCCTGAGCAGGCTGCAATGCTGGTTGGTGCTTTGACCTTTGCACAACATTGTGGTTTCATAGTCCCTACACCTCATGCCCACAGTTAATTAATCAATCAATCAGAAAAATGAGTTGTTTGGGCGTCACCACAGCCTGTGTGCACTTCAGTGTCACAAAGGAGATGTCTTACATTAGGAAGATCTCTTAGAACACTGGGAAATGTGACTGCAGACAATGTCATTGGCTTGTATCTGAACAGGTGATCGGCTAACAGATAACTCTGACTGTACCTATTTTGCAATATGCTTATATCGTGATTTATTGCTACACATGCCTGGATAACATTATCGTGATATACTTTTAGTAGTACTGTGGTAACACTATCCACACATGCACTAGGACCAAATCCTCGTGAACCAGACCCCACCACACCCCTTTAACACACTGACCACACGCCCTCCACACTCAGACCTGAACCCATGCCTCCTGGTCTTTGTGCTGAGTCCAAAATGAGTGGAGCCGGCTCCTGTCTTTGGTTGTTGAGAAGGACTTTGAGGCCAGGATAAGCCCAGCGTAGACATTACCATTGTCACAGATGACAACTCCTTCAGGGACAGCTGAGGAGGGGGATGATCAGAAATCGACACACGTAATATGCACCTGGACTGACAGACAGCAGACATAGACAGCAGACATCAGACAGCAGACATAGACAGCAGACAAAAGACAGCAGACACAAGGTATCAGGTATCAGGTATCAGGTATTCTTATTTAACCTGGGGAACCTTTAGCCAGAGGCTACTATAAGTGGCACCCAGAAAAGCAGACAAGACAGCAGACATCAGACAACAGACACAAGACAGCAGACATCAGACAGCAGACATCAGACAGCAGACACAAGACAGCAGACATCAGACATCGGGGAAGGTAGGGTCGGGGAAGGTTGACTTGGGGAAGGTAGGGTCGGGAAAGGCAGGGTCGGGGAAGGTAGGGTTGGGGAAGGTAGAGATGGGGAAGGTAGAGATGGGGAAAGTAGGGTCGGGGAAGGTAGGGTCGGGGAAGGTAGAGATGGGGAAGGTAGGGTCGGGGAAGGTAGGGTCGGAGAAGCAAGGCAAGACAATCACAAGCTAGTGAAGACAACAGAACTACGCATAGCAGAACCTCACATATCCGGCCCACGTAGTTACAGGAGTATATGAGAGGTTCTACTGTACACAAAGTAACGTAACAACACACATACTTGAGGATTGTTTCTTGAACACAACATTTTCATAAGTTGGTGGCTGCACACATGAGACAGGTCGAGTCCTTGGTGCTGGTATCGGTGGGGTCAACACAGAAGTATTATCTGAAGGTGAACAAACAAAATCAACCAAAGTCTAAGCCAAACAAACAGCCTACAAAACGTGCCTTTAATTGGGGAAATCCCAGTAACATTAGGAGGGGAAGTCCCTTGGATCTGCTGTTTCTGAAGAATGACCCCAATGTTCTCATAGTTCATCTTTCCAAGTTCCATTCTCTGGACATCAACTGGATTTGGGTGCACAGCACTCTCGGAATGGGAATGCAGAATGCTTGTTTTCTTGCGAGGTTTAGGCTACACAAGGAAAAGCGATGCAAAAGTCTCAAAGTACACAATCTTCCACACTACCTGCCTACCTTCAGTACTACATTGTCATAGACTTGTGGAGTAGGTTGGGTGGGTGCAGACACACTGACTTGAGGCATATCTTCAATGTGGTGTGAGGTCTGTCCTTCCCCAAAGCTTCTGGGTTTGCTCCACTCATAGCATCTTGGTGGGTGAGGGTCAAAGGAAATGCTCAGGGGAACATCATCAGAAAGTTGCAGTTGTTCCCTTGATACTCTGGGAGGAGTAGGAGGAGTGGGGGGCGAGGAAGGAGACAGCGGCTGTTCAGGAACAAAGTTATTGGGCTTTCCAAACAACAAGGCTGATCGATACTTTCTACTCCCCCTGGCCCCTCCCCCTAAGAAGGGGTTACGCCCCCTCAAAACATTTCCCATTTCAGGAGTGGTGATCTCCTTGCGAAGGAAAATTCCCTCCTCCAACTCCTCATCTACTGTGGAGTGTGCTTCTCTTTGAAGGTCAGACTCAAGGTCTCCCAGACTGACAATCCTCGGTCTTGTCTGATGAACCAGGGACCTGTCATCCCTTGCGATCCTATCAAATTTGTTCTCAGACCAACTATCAGACATAAAGGCAATCTCATCCTTGCTCAACTGTCTCTCATGAGGGAGACGGTGTAGATCTTTCCTATTCTTCTCTGTGTGGATCATCTTAGGAGGAGTAATGTACTCAGAAGACCTTCGCTGAGCTTCCTCAAAATTCAGGTAACTGTGAGCTCCCTGTGTGTGTACGTGTGTGTGTGTGTGTGTGTGTGTGTGTGTGTGTGTGTGTGTGTGTGTGTGTGTGTGTGTGTGTATGTGTGTGTATGCATGGATGTACGCAGAAGAGAAGAGACAAACAATTCTCAGTAGGTGCACATGTAGGCAGCATCACTCAGTGCTGAAGCGACAAAGACTGTCACGTACCATAGACAAGTTGAGGTACTGATTAGGCCCAACCTCCTGAGTGGGTGGGAGGTGTGATCCTACATGACCATCCTTGATGGCCTCTTGTAGTGACATCTTTGCATGCTCATAATCAGCTGTTGGAGTGGTTGCCATGGTGAAGGTAGCTTTGGTCGCAGTGGATGCATTCAAATAATGAGAATTTTGTGTGGTCTGTTGAGTCGTGTGTGTGTCCTCCAGCACAGGATGGAGCTGTGCATAAGTGCTGTTGCTACGAGCAGCTGCCACGTCTTGGAAAGGTGGACTTGTATCAGACAAGATTTGGGAGTCAGAAAATCTCTTCCAGGTTGTAGGAGGCGAACCCTGGCATAGACAGCCATCCCATGAAAACACAACAAAACAGTAAACAACAATTATCACTACAAATAATGCACCCACCCACTCTACAATCGTAACAACAATACACAAACAAAACCACAGCACTCATCCCTTCCCCCTTCCACACCTCCCACAATAGCTAACTTGTCCATTTGACGAAGACACTAGATACAGCAGAGCTTTATCAATATCCTCAGAACTTATCTTCTTCACACCGTCCACCATTGCTGAATGGTCGGAGAAGATTATTTCATGTCAACAACAAGCATTGTTTACTCCACCAACAAGCACCGTTTACTTATAAATGTTTACTTGATAAACAAGCATTGTGTACTTCAGCCACAATCACTGTTTACTTGATTAACAAGAATTACATACTTTGGTAAAAGTCCACATGAGAAGCGAAGAAGGTTCCTTTCCGTCCGTCTGCCACACCCACCCATGCCCCATTAGTGTTTGAGCCAATAACCTGGACACGCCCACCAGTCCTGAGGGGAAGTACCGAAGGGTTTGATATGTCCTCATAGTCTACTCTGGCCACAGCATAGTACATCGTAGCCTTGGTTGGCTCCCCCTCATGGGGGGCACCATTTGGAACAAAACTGTCACCAACTCTCACAACATTGTCGTAGACTGGGTTAGCAACTCCAGACATAGTAGCACTGTTGTCAGGGAAACCAGATCCCTTACCCTGTGTAGATGGCTCCAAAGTATTACTAGAAATTGATGATGAAATGATATTCTTGATCTTCTCTGTTCTATGTGAAGGATACAGGTCTAGTACGTCTACAGCTGTTTTGCCATCTTTGTCCACAAGAGAGGCATCAATACCTGAGATATGACAGTTCAGTGGAACATACCTAGTTAGTACCTGGTCTGCAAACTCAATGTACCCCTGGATAGAACACACTCCTCACTCTGTCCCTACCTCATGTACAGCACACAGACTAGTACACACTCCTCACTCTGTCCCTACCTCATGTACAGCACACAGACTAGTACACACTCCTCACTCTGTCCCTACCTCATGTACAGCACACAGACTAGTACACACTCCTCACTCTGTCCCTACCTCATGTACAGTACACAGACTAGTACATGCTCCTCGCTCTGTCCCTACCTCATATACAGTACAGAGATTAGTACACACTCCTCACTCTGTCCCTACCTCATATACAGTACACAGACTAGTACATGCTCCTCATACACATACATACGTACATACATATACGTACGTATGTATGTACATACCTACAGGTAACTACAGCTTCACTGACAACTACACCAGGTCCACTAACAACTACACCAACTCCACTGACAACTACACCAACTCCACTGACAACTACACCAGGTCCACTAACAACTATACCAACTCCACTGACAACTACACCAACTCCACTGACAACTACACCAACTCCACTGACAACTACACCAACTCCACTGACAACTACACCAGGTCCACTGACAACTACACCAACTACACTAACAACTACACCAACTCCACTGACAACTACACCAACTCCACTGACAACTACACCAACTACACTAACAACTACACCAGGTCCACTAACAACTATACCAACTCCACTGACAACTAGTAGTTACTACACCAACTCCACTGACAACTACACCAACTCCACTGAAAACTACACCA
>CAUJGJ010000091.1:0-2500 GCA_963170055.1 Halisarca cf. caerulea
ATGTATATCACCTTCTCTTATATTAACCTCAATGCAAGCATAATATTAATACTGCTCACTTCCAAGTGGAGACAGGCAGGTGGTAAGGAGTAGCACGAGAAGATCGAGTTTGCCAGGAGTGCGATGATAGCATGATTGAGGATGTATACCACTGGATGTTGAGCTACCCTGTAAGATCTAACCAACGTCATCCCATTATTGCACGTGTTTGTAAACTGAACAATGAATTCAATGACTTGAGCATGGATGTAAAAGTTGCTGTGATTTTGGACCTAGCTTGCAGAGATCACAAAATTGGAAAACTCTAATGTGGTGTGCTCGGTTCAGTTGATTTGACTTATCTATGGTTCTATTTTATCTTTGTGCCTCATTGGCTATCTCATAGTGTCTGATAAACATGTGTGCACATTGATTGATATACATTGATACATATCATGTTCTGTCCATTCATTGCGAGCATGATTGCATGGCTACTAGGTGTACATGTATGCGGGGAAAAGTACTGTTACAGTGAGACCTCACTTATATCCAGACCTTAGATATCCAGTTCCCTTGCCTTCAATTCTGCAGGACCTGGTACCGTACGTAGATATTATTGGAAGAAATATGCTATATAATCCTACTGCACACTATACTCTGCTGCCTTATGATTACTTGGCAATGCCCAGCTCCTTTGCTTTATATCCTCAAAAAAGAGTCAGATCTCATGCATGCACGCATATACCCCACACATCCATTCTGCAAAACCTTCTGGAAATATACAAGGAAGTAAGGATAATATCGATATAAGGAGTAAAAGTAATGACCACTAGGCTGGACAGGTGAGGGGGGATATAGGACTAGGGCCAGACAAACATAGGGCCTTACATGCATGAAGTCATAGGTAGAATGTATATATATATATATATATATATATATATATATATATATATATATATATATATATATATATATATATAATATATATAGGGCTAGACAGCAGGTAACGTCTGCAAGTATTATATCTTATTATTATTATCAGCAAGAATTTCAATTAGAAAGTACATGTCAAGAAAAAATATAAGAAAGATTAATAAATATAATAAAAAGTAGATTCTGTACCATTTTTCATTACCTATGGTTGGACTATAAGTTCATGCATTCAAATTCCAACAGTGATCTTTCATATAATATATAGTGTCTAAATCTGGCGAGTGACGTCACGCCAAGCCTACTACAAAGGGCGTACAATATTTATTATGATTCTTACGCGTACGCCTGCATTCAAAAAACTAACCACACCACGCCTTCATTTATGTAAAATTAATACAATTGAATCTGGCCGGAGCAACACGTGTGTGCACAACTTCGGCTTTTCCATTCGTGTACGACGTTATGTCACAGTCCAAGCCTAAGTCAACGCGTACCCTAGCGTTCTTCTTCGTATTCACTGTTTTAGTTGTAGTTTTCCTTCTCTACTATGTTCAAGCAGGCAAGGAAACCCCAGACTATGAGGCACCGCATCTAAATCTTGATGTTTCACTCCAAGAAAAAGATGAACAGGAGATGGAGAAGCTAAGTCTATCACTTGGACAGATGAAGGCCTTGCTCAATTACACATCCAAGGTAATAAGCCATTGTATGTTTTTTTTTCTTCAATAATTTAAATTGACTCGCCCAAGAGGAGACATATGATGCAACATCTTTGGACACTGGCAAAAAAACAACCATATACCCTGACAAACTGTACCTATTACAATTATAACCATAGATACTCTAACCATAGACCCTAGGGGTTTGAGTATCTCTAACCATAGACTCTATAACACTTATAGAGTCTATGCTCTAACCATGTAGTCTAATAACAGGTTGGAAATGATGTTCCCAATCCCACTCTAATAACATTAAGATCGCGATATACCAAGGTGCGTGTCCTAGGTAGTGTTAGTCATTGTGTGTCTCACTATGTCCAAGGGGAGCGGATTTCGAGTGTATTTACAGTATTTTGTAACATGTACATCAGCTATCTGTTTGAAAGTGTTTGAGTAAGGTCTGGTTTCTTAGGCACTACAAAATGCCCAACGCTTACAAAATGCCCAACGCTTACAAAGTGTCAAGTGCTTACAAATGCCCAACGCATACAAAATGCCCAAGGCTTACAAAGTGTCAAATGCTTACAAAATGCCCAACACTTGCAAAGTGCCCAACGCTTACAAAATGCCCAACGCTTACAAAGTGTCAAGTGCTTACAAATGCCCAACGCATACAAAATGCCCAAGGCTTACAAAGTGTCAAATGCTTACAAATGCCCAACGCATACAAAATGCCCAACGCTTACAAAATGCCCAATGCTTACAAAATGCCCAACGCTTACAAAGTGCCCAACGCTTACAAAATGCCCAATGCTTACAAATGCCCAACGCTTACAAAATGCCCAAAGCTTACAAAGTGTCCCACGCTTACAAAATGCCCAACACTTACAAAATGCCCAATGCTCACAAAATGCCCAACACTTACAAAG
>CAUJGJ010000091.1:7500-17500 GCA_963170055.1 Halisarca cf. caerulea
CCATCAACTCATGGCTCGCCCTCTCGCTTCGTTTATCTTCAAAATTCTTTTTCACACTTTTGGACCGCTTAGGGCTAACCCGCTCAAATCGGCCGTGGCTGTCCACGGCTTCAGCTCTGGCACTTTTCCTTAATAAATTGTCTTTTCCCTTCAATATTACTTTCGTTTTATCTTTGTCGCCCTTACTTCCTTGTACTTTGTTGCATTTTTCATCATTGTCCTCTCTAGGAGCAATCTTCGTTTGCGCCATTTTTCCAATTATAGGGTCATATCATAGGGTTATATATATATATATATATATATATATATATATATATATATATATTTTTTATTTTTTATTTTTTTTTATATATATATATATTATTATTTAATTACATATATATAGAACACATGATAACAAGAACCTAGGACACACGTCAAAACAACCTACTATAACGCAAGTTAACAAGAACCTAATACACATACTGAGTTAAATTTCTGTACACAAACACTAATTTGTTGACATAAGTAGTGAAATGATTGTGGATCTTGGGTCGTTGATCTGATGCGGTGTCCTACTTCCTTTAAAAATCGCATTGCTTCATCTCCAAAAACACCTGATGTTTCAATAGCAATTGGAACAAAAATATGTGAGGATTCCAGCTCGCGATATAGAACTTTCTTCCTCTCCTCACTTCGTCTGGCCACAATACCAGCACCAGAGGCAGCCGCAGAAGAGTTAGATGGAGCAAAAATATCACTGCAGGTGACATCCCAAGCTAATGCACGGCCAGACCTCCATGGCACAACTGTGACACCATCCACTCGTTTGCCATCTGCCCTGAAAAGACCCGACGGTTCTAGGATGGATGGAATCTCAACAGAGACCAGCGCGTTTTTGATCAGTGTGTTGAGGGCAGCATGTCTTGGGTGGCGGCCAACACTCCGTCTACAATGTAGACCATGAGTACCAGAGGCATCCACCTCATAGCCACATTGTGTACACGTGTGTGGGCTACAGAGTGGAGCTCCAAGTCGAAGACCGACAGCAATCCGCACCGTATCATCCTCCATCCGCAGACCAAGAGAAGACACAGGTGGGGCACAAAGCCAGGCTCCAGCCTCTTTTCTCCTGGAAGCAAGTAGACGGCCTCTTGAAAGTTCATCTGCAGTGGACAATAGAGATGAGAATTCAGCCTCAATGTGTGCACTATCCCATAGCTTCTGTTTAGAGGCGTCAGCACCGGAGGGGGGATCAGCTGATTGACCCTGAGACCAAAGAGTTTGAGCTTCCTCCACAAATGAGCATGTTGTGTTAGCCAATGAAAGGGGCAGGATTTCCTGTGACAACAGAGAGGAGCCAGCAGCTGAGGCAAGAAATGCGGAAGTAGCAAGCATGGCAAACCTCCTAATGCCAAGGCCTCCTGCACTGATGGGAAGTGATGCTTGACGCCAAGCGACATCATTCAAACTCACATTGCAAATGGCTTCAAGGAGTGATCTTTGGATGTCATCAAGATCAGATAGGAGAGAAGAGGCAAGGAAACAAGGGGATGCACGAAGAACGTACAGGATCTTGGGCAAGGATACTGCATTCCTCAAAAGACACAAGGCATCATGGGAGTGCAGCAATTTCAGTCTTTCACCTAGACGCTCTAGGGTCTTCTTCTTTGCAGCGAGGACAGCAATGATGCTTTGTGGGCCTCCAATTGGAGCACCCAGGAGGCAGGCATCAGAGGGATTGGTGTACTGGAGTTGTGGGGACACCTCAAGGAATGCACACTTCGTGTCATATATATATACATATATATATATATACAATTATACATATATATATAATATAGGGCCAAGGGTGCTTACATCAACCAAAGCATGTGTGGTAAACTAACACTCAACTTTGTGCTTGTGTGTGCGTGCATGCATGCGCACGCGCGTGCGTGTGTGAGTGTGTGTGTGTGTGTGTGTGTGTGTGTGTGTGTGTGTGTGTGTGTGTGTGTGTGTGTGTATGTACGTGTGTGTGTGTGTGTGCCTATACATGGATTACAATAATATTGTGTGTAGTGTACCTTAAAGACCAAATACCAATGTATACACACATGTATGTGCCATCCATTCTTGATCCACCTGGGCAGGTTAATTATTGTTGATGTCTTTAAATTCTTCTAATGCAAACAAATTTGTTTGACACTTTACTGGAGATTTAATTGTAATATGTACATATTATTGCTCATATGCACTTTCATTATTGAGTATATGTAACATGTACATCTCTTCTGTCCTTTCAACTGTACATACTTCAGGTTGGCACTATGCTCCAGGCGTAGGTTGGGAGGGAGCTTTCCTTCCCTTGAGTGAGAAATGTAAAACTGCTGGAAGATCTGTTGTGTGGGCTGCAGATCGCAAGAACCATCAAGTAAGTATCAACATGCTGCAAGCGTGATAGGGGTTATTATCAATCAATGTATAGTCCATTTGACTATTCGGATAAGTATATTGTAATCATCTCATGTGGGACATGTTCGCCCTAATTAGGAGGTGTGAAAATCTCGGCCTTTTTTACAACCTTCGTTCGCAACTTGTACGAACTTTAGAGTGTCCAACTAGAACTTTTCTAGTAGGCAGACATTTAAACCTAACGGAACTTATTGTTTCGAATGTCTCATACGAACACTAAAACAGCTAGGACGGTTTTCTTAACCCCTACGCAAAAACAAAATCCTCAGGGTGATAAATGTAGGAATGCTTTCTAAGACTTTTTCCCGCAGAAATCGCTATAGTTGCTCACTTTTCCATGTTAGGTATTTCGTCATTCCTCTTGAAAGCTGAGATCGGTGAAATTGGACCTAAAATGACAAGACTCAAGCGCCTATAACTCAGGACGGGAGCAAAAATTTAGAATACCCAGCGTGGAAAAGTTGTATAGTGCAAATAATTCACGGCTGGTACCATAAGACCGTCGCTAGCTTGCTCCCTCATTTAGCACCCAGCAGAAAACTAAAATTCTAAAGAACAGCTTAGTTAGTTCACATGCCAGCATGTGACAGACCACCTGTGACGACAGAAAACGTCACTAAACGCGGATTCTGAATTGGTATACGCCCAAATAACAGTTTGAATCACGCGATAACCGCATGACTAATATTTAATAGGTGCCGAAGTATAATATTTCATTGCTATCCAAACTAAGGCATGCTATCATAACAATTAATGCTGGACATGTCCCCCATGCGATATTGGTGTTAGAAATAAGGAGCAAATGGTTGATGGACAAATATCCTAGCATTATCATTTTGGGCCAGAGAATTTTGGATTTCCTTGGACAATTTTTTGGACGTGCTAATGACTTGGTAACATCACTGTGTGTGCATATCAAACGAGTATTTGGTAGTGCGCAGTCAAATGCCTGACCCACACCTTTTTAATTGGGTTGGAAAATTTGCTAAAATGATCAGAAAATGTCTGAAGGCTGATCACTGTTTCTGAAACTGTTATATATCATAATATGTCGTCTTATTGACATGATGGCATATGTAGCGGGTGTATGTATTAGCATGATATGGGTATTGTTATTTCCTGTAATGCATAGTGAATGTAGTCTTGTACTCAGCCCTTTCCACCAGCGGCCATTTTATTCTACCCGACATTGGGTAGAATAAAATGGGGACCAACGGAAGGGGCTGGGTACCAGACTGTAGTGAGTGCATGTGTGTGTTGGCATGATGTGTGCTACTACTTCCTGTAATGCATAGTGAATGTAGTCTTGTACTCAGCCCCTTCCACCAGCGGCCATTTTATTCTACCTGACATTGGGTAGAATAAAATGGGGACCAACGGAAGGGGCTGGGTACCAGACTGTAGTGAGTGCATGTATGTGTTAGCATGATGTGTGCTACTACTTCCTGTAATGCATAGTGAATGTAGTCTCGCACCCTGCCCCTTCCACCTGCCGCCATCACTGACACCAAGTGCAACACAATCAGAATTGCCTCGTGCTTGAGCTCACTCTGCTCTGTGTAATAATAGACAATATTCAAGCAACAGTACCTATGATGTAATATAAGTTGGGTTTTCAGCCCTGCTTAGACGATTAGAGATCACCCAGTGTGTTCGATTTCCTCATTATTGTACTCAGACAAAGGGTGATAACAGTACATCATTATACTACATGCAGCGCAACACATCTTTAATATCACTTGTCACATGCAATTCAGCAACACTATTCTGCAAGGTTCTGAACTTTGTTCACATGCAACTAGTTTTAGTTGTCAATGAACTTTAAATTTGTGATTGACTTGAATTGCTCATGTTTTTATAGTACACAAACATACAAAATCGTATGTACATCACATATCACTCGAAACTTTATAATTTTTTATATTCTGTACATCCTTTGCCAGGTTATATTACTCCCTGACATTAATCGTATCAATCCCAAGCCGCCATTTATGCCTCAAGCTGTTCCAAGAGTGATAGCAGACAGCCTCTTTAAGTTTCATAGCAATCCTTTTGCATGGTTTGCTGGTCAGTTCTTCTTGTACCTATCAAGGCCAAATGAAAACTTTAAGAAATTTTTAGAGGATAGAAAGAAAACTTTGAATATTACAAGACCATATGTTGGGTATGTTCATTTAATGTGTTTATGCTTGTTGTGTGTGTGTGTGTGTGTGTGTGTGTGTGTGTGTGTGTGTGTGTGTGTGTGTGTGTGTACGTGTGTGTGTGTCACGTGTGTGTATACGTGCGTGCATGCATGGGTGTGTTTTATGTGCTTGTGTGTGAGTTTACATACTTGTGTTCCTACATACATATGTGCATGTATGTGTATGTGTGCACATGTGTGTGTGTGTGTGTGTGTGTGTGTGTGTGTGTGTGTGTGAGTGTGAGTGTGTGTGTGTGTGTGTGTGTGTGTGTGTGTGTGTGTGTGTGTGTGTGTGTGTAATGGTTGGAATACAGAATTTTCACTGTACAGTGAAACCTCCAATAGTGGACTCTTCCAAATAAGGACACATGCAGTATAACAAACCTCTCTACAAAGGACATGACTTACGTCCCAGTATAATTCCTACAATATTTCTTGAACCTGCCAAAGAGGAAAACCTCTCTCCGAAAAAGTAACCAGCTGAATTCATGCCGTCCCAAAAGTGTCCTTTATTCGGAGGTTCCACTGTACTTTATATAGTAATAATAATAATATATGGTTTAATAAAAAATTACACATTTCAGTTGACCCTTGCAATTGAATCTTCTGTATCTGAACGCATGCGAACGTGCAACTCAAATGTATGGTGTCTTCCCATCAATTCTCTACTAAGAATACATGTACGAAGGACGGACAAGAATAAGGAAGAAAGGTATCATGACCTCGATGAGTACATGGTGCAGGTTGAAGAGTGGTATCGGTCCTATGGAAGGACTAACAAGGTGGACAAAAAGAGAATCTTCATTGCAACAGATGAGCCAAAAGTTATTGCAGAGGCAAAAACAAAGTTGGTGTGTCCCAGCTGGGATAAATATGTTATATGTAATATGTATGTGTGTATATTATATAGTATAATATATATACACTTGTATATTAAAGGAACAGTTTAACCCTCTAAGATTAACTCTATACTTTATTATGCTCGAGGAGTGCAAGTTGTGTGTGTGTGTGTGTGTGTGTGTGTGTGTGTGTGTGTGTGTGTGTGTGTATGTGTGTGTGTATGTGTGTGTGTATGTGTGTGTGTGTATGTGTGTGTGTGTGTGTGTGCGTGTGTGTGTGCGTGTGTATGCATGCCTTGTACAAACACACACACACACACACACACACACACACACACACACACACACACACACACACACACACACACACACACACACGCACTCACACACGCATACACACACAATGCAAGGTATCTACTTAGCAGAAACCTGTACAAATGTATTCTTTGTTCATGTATGCAGTTACACAGACTATGAGGTGTATGCCACTGAAGACATCGCAGGGTCAGCAAAACTGGAATCCCGATACAATCTGAACTCCCTCTTTGGATTTGTATCCGATCTTCATATACTAGCTGAAAGTGACTATGTGGTGTGCACATATACATCTAATGTGAGTCATGTACCTACATACCTATTGCTTATATATATATTTATATTATATATATATATATATATATATATATATATATATATATATATATATATATATATATATATATATATATATTGATCATATATCACATATATTGATCATGAAAGATGGCGGTGGCGTCCACGCGGTGATTTCATACCTGCCCTGAAGATTCTGAAGATTTCGGTTATATTTTGTTCACCGATTCTAATTTGTCATAAAATTACATTTGTTCCTAGTTTTTGGCTGGCTGATGGTACAAGTTTTATCGTTTTTCGTTCGATATCTGATTCTATCTTTGGCGATGTCATCAGATGTCGGCGCCCGCCTTATTAAGGCGCCGTGTTCAGCTTGTGGGAGATTGATGACCTGCCGCCTGGACGGTAAGGTGAAAATACATGGCCCTGTCTTGGATCGTTGTTCTGGCTCTGGATGTTTTCCAACTCCCGTACACGCTCATCCTCATCAAAGCCCTTCAAGCCCTTCACGCGTCTCTCCTCCGCCGCCTCAGTCGGGAATACCGGACGCTCCTTCCTCTCTCAATAGATTAATGAATTTTTCCTCCATCAATCCTGGCCCTATCTTCGGGAAAGTCCTGAAGAGAATTCCTCGTGGCTCGAGGGCCTTAACCGCTAAAAAGTTCTCCTCTATTCTCGATCTAATTGTCAAGGAGAACAGTCGGGAGTCATGGGAGCGTCTTTTTCTCTTCTCAAGACGCTGTTTGAGAACTCCAAACAGAGGTGGTCACAGGAGAAGTCTCGCCACTCTCGTGAATCGCGCCGTAGAGGAGGAATCGGACATTTTTCTTCCTAGCAGCGCTGATGGCGCATTTATTCCTTCCAGAAACTCTCAAAGTTCGCTAGCAGCTAGAGTTTCACAAAAATTGGAGGAAGGAGACTTCAAAGGAGCTGTTCGAATTGCTGGTTCAACAGAGTCCATTTGCACCCCTGATGAAAAATCCCTTAACTTGCTTAAGGAGAAACATCCCCCTGCTCCCCCTGATTCATCTTTACCATCTGCACAATCTCCATGTGACCCCCCTATACTGTCTGCCACTTCCATCACCAAGGCCATCTTTTCTTTTCCTGCTGGCTCAGCTGGCGGTCCAGATGGCCTTCGTCCTCAACACCTTAAAGACATGATCACTTACTGCCAAAGTGATGGGGTTACTATGTTGATTGACTCCCTAACCAGTTTTGTCAACTTTGTCATTTCTGGAAAGGTCCATCCTTCTGCACGTCCCTTCTTTTTTGGGGCAAACTTAATCGGGCTTAACAAGAGGGATGGAGGCATCAGACCCATTGCAGTGGGGTGCACTTTACGTCGTTTGGCGGCCAAGTGTGTGAATGCCTCCATCTTTGAGGACATGGGATCCCTACTTTTCCCACTGCAGCTAGGTTTTGGAACCCCCAAGGGAGCAGAGGCTGCTGTTCATGCTGCAAGGTCGTTTTTATCTGGGATGGAAGAAGGTCACCTGATGCTGAAATTGGACTTCAAAAATGCCTTTAACAGTATCCGCCGTGACAAGATGTTACATGCAGTTTTGGAAAAGGCCCCTCAGATCTTCCCTCTGGCATTTGCTGCGTACCAGCTCCCTTCTTTTTTGTTCTTTGGGAACCACATTATCCATTCCGCAGAAGGTGTTCAGCAAGGGGACCCTCTTGGTCCTCTTCTCTTTTGCCTGACCATCCATGATCTTATTGGTGAGCTCAAATCAGAATTTAAGGTGTTCTACCTAGATGATGGAACTTTGGGGGGCACTTTGGATGATGTACAATCAGACTTGCTACATTTGGAAAGAGTTGCCAGTGAGTTCAATTTGTTCCTGAACCACAGCAAATCAGAGATTATCTGCAATGACGAGCAGTCAAAGCTTGAGATGCTTTCTCGTTTTCCATCCCTGCATCCCACTGTGCCATCCCGGGCTATACTGCTTGGTTCCCCCATTGGAGGTACAGAAGCCATCAACGAAGTTTGGGAATCCAAAATCAAGCAACTTAAGACTCTGGGCAGTAGATTGGAACTGTTGCATTCACATGATGCTCTTTGCCTCCTACGAAGTGCTTTCTCCTTACCCAAGGTATTGTACATCCTACGTACATCTCCCAGCTTTCTTTCCCCTCTCCTCGCCAACTTTGACAATGTTCAGAGATGCCTTCTGGAATCAATCTGCAACATTCGTCTTAGTGACCAGAGTTGGCTGCAGGCTTCCCTTCCCATCAACTCTGGGGGGTTGGGGATAAGGAGCGCTACCATGCTGGCACCTTCTGCCTTCCTGGCTTCTGCTGCTGGTACCTCCTCAATCTCTTTGGCCCTCCTCCCACCTAGGTTAACTTCCAAATTGGCAACCTGCACTTTCCAGGCGGAAGCACTCAGGCTTTGGAACAGCTACCACCCTGGGGACCCCCCTTTGGGAAGTAGTGCTGGCTCTCAGAAGGCTTGGGTTACACCCATAGTGGATGCAGCTGTTCATTCGCTCACCAGTTCGGCAGACTCCACTTCAAGAGCTAGACTTTTGGCTGCCCAACAGAAGGAATCCGGTGCATGGCTTAGTGCTCCTCCCATCTCGTCCCTAGGCCTTCGCTTGGATGATGACTGTGTTCGGGTGGCAGTGGGCCTTCGCCTTGGATGTTCTCTCTGTTTGCCACATGATTGTCCTCTTTGTGGTGTTCGAGTCGAGGAATCAGGCTTACACGGCTTAAGCTGTCGACGGAGCCAGGGCAGACTACCTAGACACTCTGCCCTCAATGACATCGTCAAACGGGCTCTTTCAGCAGTGAATATTCCAGCCACTTTGGAACCAAGGGGTCTCTGTCGGTCTGATGGAAAACGCCCTGATGGTGTCTCCATCATACCCTGGTCAGACGGACGGTGTCTTGTGTGGGACGTTACCTGCCATGATACCTTTGCCCACTCAAACATTCATTTGGCATCCTCGGGTACAGGTCTTGTGGCTGATAGAGCTGCTTCCCTTAAGCGCCAAGTTTATGCTGAGCTCCAAATTAAGTACATTTTCATCCCAATTGCCGTGGAATCATCTGGATCTTTTGGTAGAGATGCTCTCTCATTTTTTCATGATCTCAGCATGCGTACTAGGCAAATAACTAAAGATCCACTGTCTTATTTAAAACTGTGTCAGCAAATCAGTGCTTGTATTCAAAGATTTAACACATCATCCATCTTAGGTTGTTGTACAGGTTGATTTCTTATTTAGCATGTGTGTGTGTTTGTGTGTGTTTGTGCAGTAGAGCAGGCCTTTTTTTTCCCTCCTTTTTTTTTAATATATATATATATATATATATATATATATATATATATATTTATTTATTTATTCATTTATTCTTTATTTTTTTTAAATAGTCTATATATATATACTGTATATATATATATATATATATATATATATATATATATATATATATATATATATATATATATATATATATATATATATACTATTCGGCTTGCATGCCCATATGGCCGCTAAAGACCATTGTAGCCTGACATTTTGGTTGGTCCATTATTGTGGTCCATACATTATGAGAAGTTAAATGCAATTTCACGGTTTTCGACTACCACCTTTGGACGTTTTGAAGCACTGTCTTGTTCCTGCCATGTAAGTTAGAGGTGTCCTGATTTTACAGGGTTGCCCCTATATGCACGCATGTCATGCAGTCATATGTGTAAGGAAAATTTGGGACCATATCCTAGTTTATACAGATGTTCAGGTTTTGTGTGCCCTGAACGCCTAAATCATGAAAAAAGTAGAAATACTGTCGGTTGAAATTCCTTTGTGCAATGTTTTCATGACACATTAAGTTATATATATATATCATGTAGTACGGTAGTACTACACATGTAGGGATGACACCGAAACAAAATGGCCGCCCATACATTAGAGCCTAATGGATT
>CAUJGJ010000091.1:25000-27500 GCA_963170055.1 Halisarca cf. caerulea
TACAGTGAGGTAGGTGCGTACAGTGAGGTAGGTGCATACAGTGAGGTAGGTGCATACAGTGAGGTAGGTGCACACAGTGAGGTAGGTGCATACAGTGAGGTAGGTGCATACAGTGAGGTAGGTGCATACAGTGAGGTAGGTGCATACAGTGAGGTGGTGCGTACAGTGAGGTAGGTGCATGCAGCCAGAACTTAGGTGTAACCTACACAATGTTCTAATACTCCACAAGACACTGACATTGACCTAAACCTTGCTGTAGCCAAAATTTGTTATTACAGTGTTTGTTGTAAGTCTGCTCCCCTACACACATCATGTGGTGCGTACACATGTGGTAGCACTTCACATTTCTGCGTACAGTGGAGTTATTAACATCTCATAGCAAACTACCTGAATAGTGATAACCTCTCTATAATATAACGGACTGCTCTCATGGGTCCACATAGAACCTAGGCACCTATACCTCACTGTAGGCACCTATACCTCACTGTAGGCACCTATACCTCACTGTAGGCACCTATACCTCACTGTAGGCACCTATATCTCACTGTATGTACCTACCTCACATGTATTTTTATGACACTGCATGGAGTGTGATTGGGTGGTTGAGCTTAAGAGAGTGGCACGTGCGTGTGATTCAAATGCACAAACACACACATACAAAGACAATCACCTCTAGTACGTTCTTCTTGCCTCCGTTGCATGATACAGTCTGCGAGGTGGTAGACAACTGGAAGTCACTCACACAGTCATTCAAATACACAAAACTACCAGCCATGTGAGATGATGTAACAGATCAACACAATCAACCACAGTACACTATCAGTAATGCACAGATTTGTAGAACAGATGTAGCCATTTTATTTCACATCATTGCTTTCCTCTGAGGTGTGATCTAAGTGTGCATAATATTATTTTTGTTATATTATTGTTAGTGTAACTTATAGTATATATCGCATTATGTGTATATACATATAATGTGCATGTGTATAAAACACTAGTACTGATATAATATTATGTGTATTGGGTGTTGCGATAGCAATAATATTATGCACAACACACCTCTCGGGACACCTTTGAGATGCAAGTGGAGAAAACTGAGAGAATTGAGTGCCAGAGACCATTGAGCAGTCTGTAGGAATGAGGGAACAGGTACCTTTGTGTGTGTGTGTGTGTGTGTGTGTGTGTGTGTGTGTGTGTGTGTGTGTGTGTGTGTGTGTGTGTGTGCGGTGTGTGTGTGTGTGTGTGTGTGTGTGTGTGTGTGTGTGTGTGTGTGTGTGCGTGTGTGTATTATGTGTGTGTGTGTGTGTGTGTGTGTGTGTGTGTGTGCATGTGCGCGCGTGTGTGTGTGTGTGTGTGTGTGTGTGAGTGCATGCATGTGTGTGTGTGTGTAAATCTCATACAAGATACATTTTCATCCACCAACCTGAGGAGTAGTGACTGGTGAAGGTGTTGTGCGCAAGTTTTAACATTTGTCTGGAGGTAGCTCATCAGTGTACATGTGAAAGAACAGTCTTTGGATTTGAGGGATGATTTGAGCCAATCTTTCATGTGGCGTGTCATCTACATAGATAGATACGTACAGTACCAGGAAATAGTGAAATGGTACACGCAAACATGCACACACACACACACACACACACAAACACTCCAACACACACAAACACACACACACACACACACACACACACACACACTCACACACACACACACCCTTGTCACAATTTCTTCTATCAATGAATTCTGAACTTTTACCACTCTCTGGTTCATCTCTTGAACAGTCTTCCGCACACTCTCCTTCTCAAAGACGTCTCCGAAAGTAGCCACCACCCAAGGGAAGTATGAGGATATCTCTTGAAGCTCAACTGACAACCGAAGATGTTCAATGTCACTTAGGGCAATACACACCTGATGGGGAGGGGGGGATGAGGAGGTGTATAGTAGAGTACTACATGCCGTACATATATATATATATATATATATATATATATATATATATATATGTATATGTATATGTACATTTTATGTATATATTGCATGTGTATACATAATGTGTATTTCATGTGTATTGTATTATATGCATTCCACACATGCCATTTTCTATGTATATATATATTCATGCTAAGAGAAAGAGTCCCAAACATGTGCACATTTTCCTGTAGCTGTCTACTAACCTTTGGTGTGATGGCAAAATCCTCAGCACTGGACAGTGTGTAGAAATGTGAGGCCTTGAGGTTCCGCTCAACATTGCCAGTGAAGAGGGAGACAGAAGACGAGACATGGGAGAGAATGAGGTTGAGGAATTCCAGGCATTTCTCAACATCAGGCCACTGTAGGCTGGAGTCCAGGAACCTGCAAGTCTGGAAGTAGACACAAACACATACAATTAAGGGCAAACAAAGGTATTAAAATTGTACATATTGTGTTTTCTGAGCCTCATGTACAGGCGGCCATTTTGTTTTCACATCATCACTTCATACATAAGGACTACTACTACTACAGT
>CAUJGJ010000091.1:32500-37500 GCA_963170055.1 Halisarca cf. caerulea
ACGATAACAGAGTATACACACAGTACATTAAGAGGAATGTAAGTTACTGCACTTGCAGTATGCAGTTAACCAAGTACACTGAAAGGTCAAACATCAACCATGCATAAGACATCCTACAACCACGCATAGGACATCCTACAAGTCAACAGAAGCCACATGCAATTAATTAATCTGCAAGCATTTTGTTTATACCATGTGTACCTCAGTTCACAGGCGAACGATTCGACTTGGTCGCTGCTCCAGCAACACAGAATTGATGGGTCCATTGCTAAACTGTTCTTAATGTCAAGGAACAGTGATTCACATCCATCCATCAATTCATGAACCTTGAGTGAGAGCAATGGGATGCATGTTAATAGTACGTGTGTACGTGTGTGTGTATGTGTGTGTGTGTGTGTGTGTGTGTGTGTGTGTGTGTGTGTGTGCGTGCGCGCGCGACGTTTGCGCACGTGTGTGTGTGTGTGTGTGTGTGTGTGTGTGTGTGTGTGTGTGTGTGTATGGGTGGGTGGATGGATGTTACATGACGACAATATACATAGCCACATGCATATGCCTGCACATACTGCAGGCAATCCACCTAACCTCACACACACACACACACACACACACACACACACACACACACACACACACACACACACACACACACACACACACTCACCTGTTCCCTCTCCATCTCTCCAACTCGGTGGCTCCGTGGAGTGTGGTGTGTGACAAGCTCTCCCAATGCTGTCGTTCAGACATGATCGTACTCAGACACTCCACCAGCGACTCGTCACAGTGCAGTGGTGTTTTGATATGTGGGTGAATCTCCTGTAAACATTACAACGCAGCTATATCACACACAGCATGTACTATAAGGCGTATAAATGAATGCGAACAAATACACCAAATATATGCATGGGAGCCATTTTTCAATGTCATCCGTACATACACAAGTAGCACACATATACTGCATACGTACATCTAGTACACATGCATACGTACAATTAGTGCACATGCATATGTACAATTAGTACACATGTATACGTACAATTAGTGCACATGCATATGTACAATTAGTACACATGCATATGTACAATTAGTACACATGCATACGTACAATTAGTACACATGCATACGTACAATTAGTACACATACATACGTACAATTAGTACACATACATACGTACAATTAGTACACATGTGTACACGCGTCAGTTATGTCCATTCAGGAATTTCCGAGGAATTCGAAGTCCCACATTCAATGTTGTACATTTAAGGCATAGACGCCTAAACTATCACAGGAAACATACTATATTATATATGTAGGTATGCACTCACTATTGGCTTGAAATGTACATGTGTACGTACATCAAGTATGTACATCTGGAGCTATCATGAATGTATGGAGCTATCATGAATGTATGGAGCTGTATGGAGCTATCATGAATGTATGGAGCTATCATGAATGTATAGAGCTATCATGAATGTATGGAGCTATCATGAATGTATGGAGCTATCATGAATGTATGGAGCTATCATGAATGTATAAGCGGTTGTATGCATATTAGTTATTGCAAAGTATGAGGAAGTCAGTGCAATGGAATGCCATACATGCAGAAGACTTGCTCTCTCACAATGGACTTGCCGTCCACCGAACACTGAGCGTCTCCAGCATGCTCATTCAAATGGGTTCTGTGTTTATCCTTTAAATTACTCTGCGCCACCAGCATCCTCTGTGTGTGGCGCAAGTGTAAGTAACTGACTGGTTGATCAGAATGTTAAGAACGAAGAACATGTTCACAAGGAAAGTCAGACACGCTCATCAAGGGGGAATCTAGGCTAAATTTCCCCCAAAAATTGTCGGTCTCTCTGTATGGCAACTGAGGGCTAGCTTGGAATTTGCTGATTGAAAATACTTTCATTGCAATGACTTGCAAGAATCACAGGTTTAATTGAGCCCGAGACAAGACAAAACATGTGCACATGTGTTCACTACATAGGACAGAAGATCTTTAATGGAAGTCCTGATAATCAGAAAATAACCCATATTTGGTTAAATTTAACAAATACAAACATATTATTGTGGTTTAGGGGATAATACATAATATAATTATATGCATATACATATATATATATATATACATAATTATATGTATATACATATACATCTATGTATATGTATATATATATATATATATATATATATAATGTATCCCACTGCGTGGGCGGTTTCTATTATCTTTAAAGAGACCGCCTTGGGTATATTCGCGATATACAGGGGTTTATCAATGACCCCAATTCATATGCCCCGGTTTTTAAGTGACGGTAATTGATTCTGCCTTGTCAACAGGATGATGCAACAGCAGCACATCTGCTGTACGTACAATGTGTACTAAGCCTACAAAGAAGTTTGAGTTGTTCCTTTTAGGAACGTTTCTGTCTACACGTATTGTTTCAGACCCCATTGAGGCTTTTGCAGTCTTTTAGGAGAGCAGTAGTCCTCCAAACTGAGCAATCGTGAATTTTTCCAACCTTTGACAATAACCGTCACCGATAAAGACTGAAACAAAGTAACTTTTGAAACATGTGCTCCTAGACTAGTAAGCTTTGTTTTCACGGTATAGTATTTTCATAGTTCCTCGAAGCTGTCTTCTCTTGTATTAAGTTAAAAGCGTTCTCTTCGCATTTGCAGTGCATATGTATCCAGTATACGGTGCAGACGCAAGGTTCGTCGCTGGAATGGAAAGTTGTAAAGCTAATATTCGTTGTTCGGCTTGCATTAAACATCCAAGTACCTTCTCTGTGAGCAATATCCTTTCAAGTGGGATACATATTAATTATACCCTGCTTTTGCAGGGTACATGGGGAATATACTAAATGTTAGGTGTTGATGCACGAGGGTGAAGCCTGAGTGTTAATCAACACCTAACACTTAGTATATTCCCATGTACCCAGCAAAAGCAGGGTATAACTAATACATACATACATACATACATACATACATACATACATTATATATATATATATATATATATATATATATATATATATATATATATATATAAACAGATTGCTATTAGTATCCTATTTACATTCACATTCAGTATCAGTGTTTGTGAGAATTTTTGACTGCGCATATCTGTGTGCGCACACATCCTGCACTAGAGTGACTTACATGAAGGCCTCGTGGAGTTTTGTGATCCCGCAGAAGTGAGAAACTATCGAGAGAATTCGACTTGTGGATGCATCAAATTCAGCATTTGCTTGAGAATGCCAGTACTTCTGCATGGAGCAAGATATTTATGTGTTGAAGTTATAATATTTATAATACACACACTGAATTAAATGTAAATATAATCAGCATGTATATACATACATATGTACATGTGTGTGTGTGTGTGTGTGTGTGTGTGTGTGTGTGTGTGTGTGTGTGTGTATGTGTGTGTGTGTGTGTGTGCGTGTGTGTGCGTGTGTGTGTGTGTGTGTGTGTACGTGTGTTGTGTGTGTGTGTGTGTGTGTGTGTGTGTGTGTGTGTGTGTGTGTGTGTGTGTGTGTGTACGTATGTGTGTGCATGTGTACCAGTGATTATATGTACGTATAATTATTCCCATACACATATTATATTTGTATTATATAATATATATTGATATGAGTTTCTGAATCAGGCTCTGACTGCATGTGTGTATACGTACATATAATACCTACAATAGGCTGCGAGCTAAAAGTGCATTTCTGTAAGGGAAAGTGATGCTATGAGATACATACAACAGCACTCACTTGAACAATAGGCTTGCAGACATTATCAATGATTGAGGGACATGAGGAAGAGAGGGTAGAACCGTGAGAAGAGAGGGAGAAGGCTCCGTGAGAAAGTTGAGGAGAATCTGAAGGTTTCAAGGAGTTCATTGATGAAGAGTAGGATAGGGTTTGCTTTGTTGCAAGGACTTCGAGCATCTTCTCATATCCTTTAAGAGCTTTGAGCATAGGGATGTCCTTCTGTGAGTGTGTGTGTGTGTGTGTGTGTGTGTGTGTGTGTGTGTGTGTGTGTGTATGCGTGCATGCGCGAGTGTGTGTGCCAAGATAATTTAAATAATAATATTATGTAAATATAAGATAATTATTACTGTAAGTACACCATCATTACAAGAGGTACTAAATACAATAACTGCATACACAATACATTATTACATTGTACTATGCACATACACATGTACACTGGGACTCTGTAATCTGACAGACAATCTATTGCAGTACAGTCGCTATACACTGCAGTGTGCACAGAGCCACTTGATAATCCGACATTACTTGTTGGCCACCGAGTGTCGGATTAATGAAGTTTCCCTGGTTTTGGCACATCTACAACGCACATACGTTCGTAGTGTGTTTGGTTGTAGCAAAACTCACCACTTCAACCTTGAGGCTGTATCTCAGGTGTACTACTCCTCCTGGTTGGCCCTTACAGGGCGGGAGGGGGTGGGACGAGGCCACGGACACACCTTCAACAGACATATCCTTTAAGGGGACGCTGACCTTACCTAGGGACTTCCCCTTGCCTTGGTCGTCACTATATAGAACAAGAGGAAGAGGTCATTTCAAGCTTGACAATTATACACACGGAGATACACACACACACACACACAGCCACAGCCACAGCCACAGCCACACACACACGGCCACACACACACAGCCACACATGCACATACACACATACGTACACACACACACACACACACACACACACACACACACACACACGTGCACACACATACACACAGCCACACAGCCACACAGCCACACACACACACACACACACACACACACACACACACACACACACACACACACATATGCACACACACACATGCACACACACACACACACACACATACACACACACACACACACACACACACACACACAGATGCCTACCACACATCCACTAATAGAAAGCTGGTTCCTTTAGCTGAAGCATTTCCAGGAATAGACCTAAAAAGTTCAAAGTATTTCATTCCATAA
>CAUJGJ010000091.1:40000-50000 GCA_963170055.1 Halisarca cf. caerulea
GCTTGATTGTAGCACCATGCCCGGAACGATTTTCACAAACTGAAACATCTTAAGATTCCATCGAAGTTAGATTTTGTGAGATTCGAAGGCATCTGAGGTCTAACCAAGCGACTTTATCTTCGCCCTCAACAAAACTGCCATTTTCGTGACGTTTCACTGAAACGTAAGCATAGCGTCACAAAAGTCGCCTTCTTCCCCCATTCTTTTGATATGAGAACTTTCGTACGTCACCTGAAAGACGCTTAATATAATAATGACGCACTAAAAACAGCCGCTAATTGATGACGTCCATAACAAGCACCGCCCACAATTGGAACAAGCAACAGATGGTTATTATAAACACCCTGTATGGATGTAGACTTTTACATATCAACTCACCATTTCTGTCATTTCAACCACATCAGGCATGCATTTGTACCCTGAATCCACCGTAAAGACCTAAAATGAAGGTAGAAAGCATATAATTTAAATGGAGATGAAATTGCAGAGTGACAGTACACACCCTCAATACCTGATCCGAGTAAACTGCCCAACAAGAAGATGCATTTGCAGTATCAACCTCCAATGTAATTAGTTTTGTCTCAAATTAAATTAAATTAATTATTGTATAAACCCGTTTAATTGAATTATGCGTGTACTTTCATAATGGTCACGACCCGTAGCATTGCTTGGTGGCCAATCAGGAGGTCTATGTATAACCAGTGCTTTCATTTAACAAGGGAGCAAGTCTTGGGGTCATATATGACATGATGTACATGATTATGGGATATGACGTGGCATAAAGGAAATCCAGGCAGTTACCCATGTACACACACACACGAAGGTCATCAGGATATTTTAATTATTATTGTATTTTTAAATTTTCATGACATACGTATGGTCAGTTAGATGTCTCGCATGAATTATATCCAATCCAGGCTAAAGTACACCAAGAATGCCTACAATATTGACAGTTACTGCACACTGCAACAAAATGGAATTATCAGAAGCTAATTCTGATGATTCAGAATAGTAGTGTAGATAACATACACAATGGTTTACCTAATACTCCCACAGGTGTGCTATACACTGTCAGTAGGATTGGAAGTACGTATATAGGTTATGCTTTTCACAATGATTATGCTATTATGCTATAATTTTAAGAAAACAAAACATAATAATCGCAGTTACTGTACATTTACTGTCTTGTTTGATACCTTCATGCCAAGAAAATTGCAACATGAAGAATTGCAGTGTTGAAGTTTGTGATGGTCAAAATCACATAATACACTTCAAATTTAGCACCACTGACATGAATTAATAACAGAATTAAGGGTACAGTCACGCCTGGGGTATCCAGACTTGAGTTATCGAGGAACCTGATTTATCTGACCATCAATTCAACAACACTAAATATCTCTATGTGCACAAATCTACCTCAATTATTCTGACCAGCAACCTGTGTTATCTGACAAGTATTTTGGCTACAAACTGTACGTGTGTCGGATAACCCAGGCATGACTGTAGTTGCTTTCTCGACCTACCCCCATGCACCGCTCACCTTATCCAAGTATTCATCCAAATCCTCCAGGCTTTCTGTACTCCTGCTGCTAGTACTGCTACCACTGGTGCTCGAGTGGGCAATCCTTCGTCCAGTCTCAAGACAATGCTTTCCCAAAAGATAGGCATTGAGTTGATTTTGCTGCATACGAGGACGTCCGGCAACAATCATAGCATTACGCATGTACATAAATATATGGTATATATAAAATTATATGATTACAAGCATGGATGCTATAATTTATTCTACGTAATACTATATAAGTTTCACGCTGAATTCGTAAGTATAATTATATATACGTACTTTAATTATATATAGAATCCATGTATTCTCGTTTAATTTACAACTATATATAAGAACACAAGTATATATTACCCCCACGTGCACGGGAATTTGCGTCTACGTATTACATACGGACATAGACTTAGACTAGCATGCGCGCAGCACAGGCCGATATATCGAATCGATCAGTCGTGAAGAACCTCAAGGATTTTGAGCCTCTTTTAATCCACTCAATCGATATAATATATCGATCGATCGATCTTGCAATAATATAACGCCTGCATTCATCAAGTGTACGTTGGTCCATGCATTAACGCTGCCCACATGCGTACGCGCAGATTGCGAAGCGCCAAAACGTTTCCTCTCTCCTGAATTGGTTTCTCCTTGTGACGCTTACCTCCATATCACCGTCTTCGTACTTCGTATATACAATTAGAAAATAAACTGTTCGCTTGCAGTCGCAGACGACTTTTATAAGAATTATCAGGTGAAATAAAAATCTATTATCTACAGCAAATCAAAAACAGCTGCAACGCTAGAGAATGACGTCATCCTCCAAGTCCCGCCGCGACGATAGGTCGTCGATTAGGCTCTTACTTTCCGGCGGCGGGGGCTGCAAGACGTAATTTCCCATTCCAGCGGCCTTTTCGGCTTCTTCCTGTGTGTAAATAGGTTCCTTTAGAGCCTTTAGTCTGAAAGAAAAAAAAGAAAATAAGGAAGGATAATAAAGAAACGAAGAATGACGAAATATATGAGTAAGGAATCTAACTGTAAAATTTCAACTGGTAAACAAGAGTAAAACATTTTTACAAGCCGAGTAACATAGTCATGCTGAACAGCCTCACTACCAAAGGAATGGAACACATCAGTTAACAAGTACATAATTAGAGTACAAGTCTTGAAAGCCCGTCCAGTTGATACACGTTGGAGCTTCTCTATAATGAACACTTTGAGACCCGCGAGTGTCAACTTCATAGAGGCTATTCCCAGCCATAACATTCTGCCAGTAAACACAGAAACGGTCTGTTATAGAGAGGTGACCACTATTCGGCGAGTTTGCTCTGAGAGTCTTCATTGTAACTCAGGACGACCTGCTTCTATTTTTACTATGATGACTCTATGATGTAGTCATACACACTGACATGCACGCATCCACACACAGCCACCCACATACCCATTCACAGCTGCCTACACACCCACACACCCATCCACACCCATCCACACCCATCCACAAACACTCACATACCCAAACAAATGTAAATACCATTGTGAATGTAGACATGTGTGCATACACTAGCACATGCATGTGTGCATACACTAGCACATATGTATGCACACACACACACACACACACACACACACACACACACACACACACACACACACACACACACACACACACACACACACACACACACACACACATACAATGACAAATGCATGCACCCATGCACACACCCACACACACCCACACCCACACACCCACACCCACACTACACCCACCCACACCCACCCACAAACACAAACATCCACACACCCATTCACATATATCCACACATCCACCCCCACCCCCACTCTCCTCCCCACACACAAACACTCTTCAGTTCACACATCCCAACACCCACTCATTGGCATTCAACAAGGAAGCAAACAAGAGACCAATCCTAACTCCCTTTGAGACCAATCCTAACTCCCTTTGACGTTTGAAATGGCATCTCCAGATCTCTCTATCTCATGGTAACACTAGTATGCTAACCAACATATGGCTGCTATTAGGTACATACAGCTAACTGAGGGTTTTTGGAGATCTCTGCATATTAGTAGGGTAGATAAGTTATAGATGTATATATGTACTAGTCAGGGTCTTAGCTAAAGCAGGGTAGAAGGGCGGAACCATCCTGCTTCCATTCTCCCCACCCTGCTTCCATCCTTCCCACCCTGCTTTCATTCTCCCCACCCTGCTTTCATTCTCCCCACCCTGCTTTCATCCTCCCCACCCTGTAAGGAATCAACTGCCCAGTTTATATCAACTCCCAATGAACAAAGTTCAGAACCTCGCTTAGTCGCGCAGCCATCCCCACTTTATTCTTGTCCCAGCCCCACTTCCGGCCACTTTTTTCAACAAAGAAAGTACCCCCCCCAATAAAGATGTCGGACACGATGGCTGCCCAATTCTATCACCTGAAAAACAGAATGATGAATCCTACTGTTAATCGAACAACATAAAAAAATTTTGTCCTGAGAAAATGAGGTATTGTTGTGTTGAAGTGTTTGAAGCTGTTAACAGTATTTGACCTGGCATGATTAGACTGTCAGAGACTGAAAACTTGGTGACTTCGGATGCCCACAGTAGTCAGTTTGCTCATTCCACCAAAGATGGATAAGATGAAGGGGTGAGGGAACTCATCTCCACTTCTCTGATTCTTTCTTCATAAGGCCTCCATTTCGTTCGCTCTTGAGATTGGTAGACTGCTTCCAGGGATGAGTTGTGATAGCTCCAGGTGTTCGGATTACAAATCCTTACGTCAAAGAATGCCCAATGACTACCACTACCTCAGAATCCTTGTGCACAGATGTCAGACCAAGCATTGTCACCTGTAATGGCACTTGCCTTATTGCGACCTTCTGCACATCAACTGACAACAGTTACTCCTGATTGCTATGACAAACTGGGTGCTTAGTCAGTACTGTTTAGACTAAACTGGGTGCTTAGTGAATGCTGTCCAGACTGCAGGACAAGTATCCCAAATACTATCCAGCAGGCTTCTTTGATGTATGACGTTACCAGGAGATAAGTACAGACGTACATCGTATAATATATGTACATATTATGTATAAACAACAATTACATTAGTGTGTGTTTGTGTTTATGTGTGTGTGTTTGTGTGTACATGTATGTGTGTGTGTGTGTGCGTGTGTGTGTGTGTGTGTGTGTGCGTGTGTGTGTGTGTGTACATGTGTGTGTGTGAGTGTGTGTGTGTGTGGTGAAAGTTATGTTTATGTCTAATAACGCAATAGTAAACTCTCTCCTGTAGTAACAGGGGCATATACCATGACCCCGTGACCACGGAAATCCCCAACAAAACTCCAATTTTAAATTAAATAGCATAATCCGAATATTAGAAACGCACACACCATACAGCACATAGTCTTGGAAAACAAGAGTACATCACATGACATCTGATGGAGCCAACAGTATTTCACATGATATTCTACATTATTTGGGGAGTGATCTTCAGTCAGAGTAGAGGGGTAAAGGCACTAACTAACTGAGGGTTTTTGGGAATTTTTGCATATTTGTAGGGTAGATAAGTTATGTACGTATGTACAGACGCACATACATATGTATGTATATACGTACATATGTATGTATAAACAACATTTACTGTGCGGGTGTGTTTGTGTACAGGTAGGTGTGTGTGTGTGTGTGTGTGTGTGTGTGTGTGTGTGTGTGTGTGTGTGTGTGTGTGTGTGTGTGTGTGTGTGTGTGTGTGTGTGTGTGTGTGTGCATGAGTGTGTGAGTGTGTGTGTGTGAGTGTGTGTGTGTGTGTGTGTGTGTGTGTGTGTGTGTGTGTGTGTGTGTGTGTGTGTGTGTGTGTGTGTGTGTGTGCATGTGTGTGTGTGTGTGTGTGTGTGTGTGTGTGTGTGTGTGTGTGTGTGTGTGTGTGTGTGTGTGTGTGTGTGTGTGTGTGTGTGTGTGTGTGTGTGTGTGTGTGTGTGTGTGTGTGTGTGTGTGTGTGTGTGTGTGTGTGTGTGTGTGTGTGTGTGTGTGTGGTTAAATTTACATATGTCTAATAGAACAACATTACATCCTCTCCTGTACTAACAGGGGCATATGCGGTGACCACGAGAAATCCCCTACAAAAAATTCAATTTCAAATTGAATAACATAATCCTATTATTAGAAATGTACACACCATGCACAGTCTTATGAAACACGAGTACATCACATGATATCTGATGGAACCAATAGTGTATCACATGATTTTCTGCATTGCTGGGGAGTGAACTAAGGTCAGAGTAGTGGGGCAGCAGTACTAACTAACTGAGGGTTTCCGGAGATTTCTGCACATCTATGAGTTATACGTATACATATGTACAGATGTATGTACATATGTATGTAGATACATACGTATGTATAGACAATATTTAGTATGTGTGTGTGTGTGTGTGTGTGTGTGTGTGTGTGTGTGTGTGTGTGTGTGTGTGTGTGTGTATGTGTGTGTGTGTGTGTGTGTGTGTGTGTGTGTGTGTGTGTGTGTGTGTGTGTGTGTGTGTGTGTGTGCGTGTGTGTGTTTGTGCATGTGTGCATGTGGTGAAAGTTACGTAGGTTCATGTCTAATAGCACAACATTATACCATCTCCTATACTAACAAGGGCATACGTATGTGGTGACCATGGAAATCCCCTACAAAAATCCCCATTTTTAATAAATTATAAAATCCTATTATTATAATTTAATACACAGACCATACAGGATCATACGCAAGCAAGATCACATGATATCTGATGGAAACAAGAGTATACTTGCACACATATCACATGATATTCTGCTTTACTGGAGTAGTGACCTGGGGTCAAAGTAGAGAGGCAAACACACCTGAAGAGGCAAAACAGTTGTAATGGGGACACAGCTCTGTAGACAAAACAGGACTTGTTAGGTCCTCATGTGGCAAAACATGTATCTGTGTGTGTGTGTGTGCACTTTCAATGAGGAAACATGATGTTGTGGGGCGTACTTTGAATCAAGGAAGCACTTTCATAGTCCTTCTAAGCAGCCTGTTAATAAAAGATGCACGTAATATGTATGCACACAGTGGTACGTATGTACCTCTCTACAGTGGACACTTTGTATACAGTGGTACGTAAGCACCTCTCTACAGTGGACACTTTGTATACAGTGGTATGTATGTACCTCTCTACAGTGGTACATATGTACCTCTCTACAGTGGACACTTTGTATACAGTGGTATGTATGTACCTCTCTACAGTGGTACATATGTACCTCTTTACAGTGGACACTTTGTATACAGTGGTACATACGTACCTCTCTACCGTGGACACTTTGGGACCCGAGAAAAGGCTTGCTATACAGAGGTTTCCACTATGCAGAGGTTATTTTACATGTTCAACACTCCATCTGAACCCACAGTCTGTCGTAGAGAGGCTCCAATATTTGGGTAGTTTGCTATGAGAGGTTCCACTGGATGTATGTGAATGTACGTACGTATACACCTAGTCTGATACCCAGACCCTCCTGCTGGCTGATACCCTGACCCTCCTGCTGGCTGATACCCAGACCCTCCTGCTGGCTGATACCCAGACCCTCCTGCTGGCTGATACCCTGACCCTCCTGCTGGCTGATACCCAGACCCTACTGCTGGCTGATATCCAGACCCTCCTGCTGGCTGATACCCAGACCCTCCTGCTGGCTGATACCCAGACCCTCCTGCTGGCTGATACCCAGACCCTCCTGCTGGCTGATACCCAGACCCTCCTGCTGGCTGATACCCAGACCCTCCTGCTGGCTGATACCCAGACCCTCCTGCTGGCTGATACCCAGACCCTCCTGCTGGCTGATACCCAGACCCTCCTGCTGGCTGATACCCAGACCCTCCTGCTGGCTGATACCCAGACCCTCCTGCTGGCTGATACCCAGACCCTCCTGCTGGCTGCCGAGTGACGGTCGAGACTAGTATATATTTACCTACGCATGTACTTACATACATACAGTACGTATATACGTATGTAAATACAGAGGAACTTCTATGGTCAATAACCCAACATTCTCTCTTTATGTTGACCCATTTTTCCAATGGACAGTAGCAATCACGTACGTACGTACGTACATACGTATGCATGGAATAATTACCACATGGCTTCTTAGGGAGGAACATGTTTACTGACCGAAGGCCCAGGTCATGAGGAGATGAGTGGATGTAGGTACGTACGTACAAAGGTCATCAGGAGATGAGTGGATGTAGGTACGTATGTACAAAGGTCATCAGGAGATGAGTGGATGTAGGTACATATGTACAAAGGTCATCAGGAGATGAGTGGATGTAGGTACGTATGTACAAAGGTCATCAGGAGATGAGTGGATGTAGGTACGTATGTACAAAGGTCATCAGGAGATGAGTGGATGTAGGTACGTACGTACAAAGGTCATGAGGAGATGAGTGGATGTAGGTACGTATGTACAAAGGTCATCAGGAGATGAGTGGATGTAGGTACGTACGTATGTACAAAGGTCATCAGGAGATGAGTGGATGTAGGTACGTACGTACAAAGGTCATGAGGAGATGAGTGGATGTAGGTACGTACGTACAAAGGACCACTTGACATATCAACAACTGCTGTGACTTGCCATGTGGTTAGAGACCCAGGCAGTATGTAGGGCTACACTATGTAACCTCCGCAATCCAGCACTCCTGGATGTTTCACAAGGTACCAGATTACGAAAGTTGCTGCTTGTTGAGTGCTTCTCTGTACATACGTATACACAAACGTAGTCAAATGTGGTAATCACATGTATTTCACACTACGGCCAGTTTACAAAAAAGCTGGAATATTGAGGTATTGAGTTACAGAAATCCCATAAACTTAACACACCAAAGTCATCAAGTTGACAAAAATGTACAAGCTGTCCAACAGGTTGCAGTTAAAGAACTAAGCAGATAGTTGACAACTACGCACACATGTACAGTACACATGTAGGTGTGCTTGTGCCTAAAGTGAATAAGCAGGTGCTAGCCACATCCACTAACCCCTGAATACAAAAACTGCGTTGGTAAGCTGAGAAGGTTCAAGCCCCAAAGCTGACTCAGCTGGCAGTAGCAAGTGGGAAATGCTATGAAAATGCTGATCTGGAAATGTGGAGTTAATGGAAAACTACTTACATGTGGGGTGGGGGATCACCTAAAAAACAATCAAACATTGCTGGGATTTTAATCAGAAAATCATGTAAAATGATCACGGCTTATTACTCTGACATTCGAAAATCCAGAAGGTTAAACTATTTTGTTCAATAAGGACATTTGGACATGTGAACTGAATAGATGCATGCAAAGTAGAAACTCCACCCTCACAGAGATTCTAATCCCCTCACAGTGTGTATACGTATGTATGTACATATGTGTGTATACGTATGTGTACTTTTGTATATGTAACAAGTAGATTATCTTATTGAGCAATCACGTAGCATAGATAAATCTTCAAAAATCAATCAATAGAACGTTTCGGCCACGTAGACCTTCATCAGCCAACAAATCTGAAGCATAGCAGTGAGCGACCGGTTAAATACACAAAGTGGTGACAGGAAATGTTCCAATGTGTGTGTGGGTGTGTTTACCTGTGAGAATGTGTATAAATTAATGTGTGTGTATGTGTGTGTGTGTGTGTATGTGTGTGTGTGTGTATGTGTGTATGATTGACCTTTGTGGCAAGCGTGAGATGAAAAACAAACAAATAACAAGAATGACAGTGATCAAACAGACAATAACAAATGTTAACAGGTACCAAAATGACCAAAACACAAGCACAATTCTTTGGTCTTTAAGTTGGATGTGTATTGAGGATGGAGTTCCACACCATGGGAAGAAGAAGACCCTTGTCAAGGTTCATGTTGGGGCTCCTCATCCTGATCTGGATAGCTTCTGCCGTCCTCCTTTGCCAAATCCAGATTCCCTTCTTTTTACAGTAGCCCCTTCCCAGTTGATGTGACGGTCCGTCTTCTGTACATGGACAGCAATGCCATTCTTCTGGTCACCTCTGCGTATGGCTTGCCTGTGCTCACTCATCCTCACTTTCAACGTTCTTTTGGTTTCCCCAACATATACCTCCCGACAATCACTACAGGGTATCTCATACACCACACCTGTCTGCTTCTCCTGGGGTATCCTTGTCTTCACTTTGGTCAAAATCTGTCTCAGTGTCCTTGCCGGTTTGAAGACCGGCCTCACTCCCAGAGGTGTGCAGATCTTCTCAATCCTTTCACTTAGACCCTTGACATAGGGGGTACCCTCAGGTTCTCTTCTGTCACAGAGGGAGTGGGGGACACTGAGGGGGGAGCTACTAGAATCTTCTGTACCAACTGTTTTGGAAAACCATTGGCTTGGAATACCTGAGATAGGTGAACCAACTCCTCCTCCTTCTTTGACGGGTGGCAGATATTGTGAG
>CAUJGJ010000091.1:55000-67500 GCA_963170055.1 Halisarca cf. caerulea
TCTTGTGTGACTTGGTTCTGAAGTGCTCCTGAAGAGTTGCGTCACTCACAAAATGTCTCCTACAGAACGGAAACATGTGTTAAAAATAACAATAATCGTAACATCACCTAGGGCACTCCTTTGTGCTATAAGTTCCATACACCATCAACATGTCATGTTTACATACACATGTACACATACACAAACCCACATCGCATTTATGTAAGCCAACAACAGCAAAATTCACTAAGTACCACTGAGAGCCTGGTTACCAAACCCGTTCTGATGTACGAGCATACATATGTACACGTGTGCAAGTCAGGAGGGAGTGGTTCTTTGTTTGAAGATTTCCAGTGAGTATGCTTTGTAGATATGACACGTTACCAAGAAGTACGTACATACGTACGTATGTACATATATGACATAATGCATTCGGAAGAAACCTCCCGGACTGTACTTGCGTAGGCAGGTAGGGCACGTTACCAAGAAGTATGTGCGTATATGACATAATGCATTCGGAAGAAACCTCCTGGTCTGTACAAGGTACGTACGTATGTACTGACAACTAACTACGTAGACGTGATGTCTGCAACAGTTGCATCCAAGGTATGATACCAATACATATGCATGTAAGCATACACGTATATATGTATGTACGCACATCTGTAGATGGGGTGGGGGTTCCTGTGCTGAAGATTTCCATGGAAAACGAGATGTACGTACATATACATACAGTCACACCTGGTTTATCCGACACTGGTTTATCCGAAAACCTGGTTTATCCGAAAACCTCGTTTATCCAACACTCTGCTGTGAATCACCACCATCACTTTGTGTACTGTTTACCCTGATTTATCCAACACCTGATTTATCTGACACATTTTATGAGGAACAAACGTGGTCGGATAAACCAGGGCCCACTGTACATACATATGTACTGGTGCACTACAAGAATATCAGAAATAAATTCTAGCACGTATGACAACCTGCAATTCTGAGGAATTCTGCTATACACATACAGTACATACATACGTACGCATGTACTAAAATGTATATACATAACTTGTATCCTGGTGGGGGTGGGTGGGGGGGGTGGGGCGAATTATTGGTGGATCAAAGGAAAAAGTGTGCTAACATTTGTGATGAAGCACAGGTCACTGATATACGCACACTTCCTAATTGATGTCAATTGATGTTAAATGGTAGGGTAAGTGGCTAAAACTGATCAACTCTGATGAGGCTGTACACACCAATAGTAAACAGTGAATGGTTGCCAGGATACAAATTAGTTATATCATCTCCAGGTGTGCTGTAGGAGAAAAAACAGTGCTGATGACCTTAGGCTTCACCCTCAGTCAGTCAGCACTGTATTTCTCCTGCAGCGCACCTGGACAGGATATAACTAATAAATAAGGGAAGGTACATACGTAGGTACATACATAAGGGTGCAAAAGTGTCTATGGTCAAATACACATGTATGTATGTACGTATGTATGCACACATATTGTACATACGTACATACATGCATAACATACAATACAAACGTATGTATGTATATACATAAGTGAATTTAGGAAACACCCAAGAAGCGATTCCCCACAACTCGCATAGTGATACCTTTTACTAAAAACCACAGTGTGTGGTCAGCAAGGTTGCTACAGCAGTGAAGAATAGCCTGTGAGCTGGCTAGCTAAGTGGCAAGGTGTAAATATGTATGTGTGTAAATACGTATTTGCATGTCAAAATGAGGGATGCAAGTGTATGTACGTATGTATGTACGTATGTACTTACACATGCAGATGAATTTGCACGTACGTATGTACGTACATGTACGTACGTATGTACATATACGTACAAAGATGATGAATGAATCATCATTCATGAAACGAAGATGTACAGATGTACGTATTTATGTACAGTGAATGAAAACCCTGTACACCGAATGTCACTGACAACAATCGCCAATACCAATATCATGCGCATATACGTACGTACGTACATGCGTACATACTTGTATCTTGGTTTGTGGGCGGATTATAGGTGGATCAAAGGAAAAAGTGTGCTGACATTTGTGATGTAGCACAGGTCACTGATGTCAGCACACTTCCTAATCAACATCAATTGGTAGCGTCAGTGGCTAGAACAATGAAAATGTTCATTACAAAGGGCTTACAGATGAAGTTAGTTCTACACCTACGCATGTAGAACCAGTCTAAGGTCCCATCACAGTGGTGGTGTCTCTGACTTTTTTCCTCTGCACCCCCTGCCACCACAAAGAGAGAAGAGTGTAAAGGCCAACTACAGCCACCAAATTTGAACATTGCATGATTGATCATTTGACACTTATAATAACTACTATGTAGTGTGTTTGTTTGTTGCTCGTTGTTTGTTGTTTGTTGTTCGCTGTTTGTGTACTTGTGATTACTGGGCCCCCTGAAAAGTAGCCAATGGCTAAGTGTGTGCCCCAGTCTAAATAAGATTAATCAAATCCAATCCAATCCAAGTACATCAATAAATGCACAGTAGAACTTGGTTAGTCAGCACCTCGGTTAGCACATACGTACGTACGTTCTCTTGGACAGGAAGTACTCCTCCTTCTGTCCCTGTGTATACCTCATGTACGTACATATGTACGTACGTAAACTAACTCTGATAGTAAGTACCTCTGATAAGAAGTACAGTCAAACTCTGTTAGTAAGTACCTGGGTTAGTAAGTACTCCTGGATAGTGAGTACTCATTGCTCTGTCCCTACCTCATGCAAGACCATTGACAGCACCTTGGATAGTAAGTACTTCTGATAGTGTGTACTTATTTTTCCTTCCCATGAGGGTACTTACTATCCAAGTTCTACTGTACTGATTTTGTGTACTGAAGGATACGCGGTACATGTGCTTTGAAGGGGGCACAGGATCAGTAAGTCCTTATTATCAGAGGTACTTACTATCAGGGTTGGTTTATGTACATAAGGTTTACACAGGGACAGAATGAGGAGTACTTACTATCCAGTAGTATGTACTAAACCAGGTACTGTACTTACTATCAGGGTTGGTCTGTGTACACAAGGTATGAACAGAATGAGGAGTACTTACTATCCAGGAGTATGCACTAAACCAGGTACTTACTATCAGGGTTGGTTTATGTACATGAGGTTTACACAGGGACAGAATGAGGAGTACTTACTATCCAGGAGTATGTACTAAACCAGGTACTTACTATCAGGGTTGGTCTGTGTACACAAGGTATACACAGGGACAGAATGAGGAGTACTTACTATCCAGTAGTATGTACTAAACCAGGTACTGTACTTACTATCAGGGTTGGTCTGTGTACACAAGGTATGAACAGAATGAGGAGTACTTACTATCCAGGAGTATGCACTAAACCAGGTACTTACTATCAGGGTTGGTATATGTACATGAGGTATACACAGGGACAGAATGAGGAGTACTTACTATCCAGGAGTATGTACTAAACCAGGTACTTACTATCAGGGTTGGTCTGTGTACACAAGGTATACACAGGGACAGAATGAGGAGTACTTACTATCCAGTAGTATGTACTAAACCAGGTACTGTACTTACTATCAGGGTTGGTCTGTGTACACAAGGTATGAACAGAATGAGGAGTACTTACTATCCAGGAGTATGCACTAAACCAGGTACTTACTATCAGGGTTGGTTTATGTACATGAGGTATACACAGGGACAGAATGAGGAGTACTTACTATCCATGAGTATGCACTAAACCAGGTACTTACTATCAGGATTGGTTTATGTACACAAGGTATACACAGGGACAGAATGAGGAGTACTTACTATCCAGGAGTATGCACTAAACCAGGTACTTACTATCAGGGTTGGTTTATGTACATGAGGTTTACACAGGGACAGAGTGAGGAGTACTTACATACACTGTACTGTAAGGCTTAGTCTATGTGTGTATGTACGTACACACATGAAATTAGTACAACTACGAACTAAGCAAGTTCAATGTACCAGGATTTGACAGCACACAATGTGTGGACTGTCTTGCAGTAAATGCATACGTACGGTAGACATCAAAAAAAAGTTTCCGTAGCGTAATCGTTAAGTAACGTGCCGTAATCGTAATCATAGTTACGGTGTGCGTAATGAAAATCATTTGGATGCCATTTATCAGCGTACTTTGATCTCAAAGCTTATAGAAATCGTAATTCGATCACCCAGGTTCATCCTATCCGACGATTTTGAAACTGTGACCATCGTAGACTAGCGATCTCGAAGCGGGGACCATTGCCCTTGATCATCGTCGTGAGGGTAATAATAATATTATTTGATCTGCAGGCAAATGTAAATCGTAATCCGATCAGCAGAACTAGACCAGAAGCGATCCTTTTTACCGAGGTCCATCCTATCCTCAGGATCTCTAAGATCCGATCCATCTCGTACCCAACGACCATCCTTCGTGACGGTAATTCGATCTCAAAGATAATAAAAATCGTATGTAGTTCGAACCGCACAGACACTGCACGGCTAGCTGTGTTCCAAGTGCTAAACAAGCTTGTTTACACGAAGGGTACGGGGATCGAAGTTTGAGAAATACGTAGGTAATTCGATCTGATGATTTTGCGAGCGCAGCGTCCTGATTCACTTCAGTTTAGTTGCATATCGCTAGCGTAATTCGATCTGGGATTTCCGTAATTTCTCTGCTTTAGCACCGTAATTCGGCCTTCGTGATTTATCAACAAAATCGTAATCATATCCGAACGTAATCGTAATTTGACCATTTTACGATTACGATACGGAAACTTTTTTTTGACGCGTACCGTATGTACTGTGTATGGTAAATTTTGGCTTTTAACGATTTCGTGTTTCTTTATTCACAGACAGCCATGTTTTACCATTGCACAAGAGCTTAATCTAAATATTTGCAAGAATCTTTAGCACTGAACCTTGAGATTGGCAAAACAAATTGGTATTCAACTGTAATTCACCCAATAAAGGAGACTCATCTCTTAGTTTTAGTAGTCAACCAAATGGCTGACTCAACTCAATTTTGGTCAGCCATATTCATGCTTTGTTCAGCAAATGGCAGATGGCAGGCAGCCATTTCTAGCTCTGTACATACATACGTACACAAGGATGTCAGATACACATGTATGTATGTAGTTTGCAATACATATGTGTAACATACGTATACACACTACAAATACATATACATGCTTAGTATGCACATATGTATGTGAGTGCATTTGTGATGCACCTGCGAAGCAACATTCCACAACCCACAGAGTGATCCTTTCACTAAAAGCCACAGTGTGTGCGATCAACAAGGTAGCTACAACAGTGTGGTTTAGTCCGTGCGACCGTTCACTGAGTTTATTGCTAAATAGGATTACTCTATGAATACCTACGTACGTATGTACGTATGTGTATGTACATGTATGTATGTACGTACATACAGTATGTAAGCAGTATGCACAATGAATTACTCCAAACTGAACACCCCTGAGAATAATGAAATTCTTGATGACTGTTAACTTCATGTATGTATGTACGTACATACGTATATTGAATAAATTTTGCTTGGTCCGGAGGGCAAGTGATCAACAGGTTCCACTGCATGAAGAGGGGAATCTGTGTAACTCGGCATGCATTGGGGAATGAAAACAGTGCTGGATTAGCAAGTTGCTGGGTTAGCAGGTTGCTGGATGGTAGAGGTCAGTTTGGTAAAAATAATGGTCAGTGCCAGAGAATTTTGGCTGGGTTATGGCTAGAGGTACTGGATTAGGTTCAACGTAGAATAGAGACACAAGTATGTAGGACACTAACTACGTATACTAACACAATGTGTACGCAAATAACTACAGTGATAGTACGTATGTACGTATGTGCTGATTCCTCAGGAAAGCAACATCAGCTGAATCGAGTATTCGATGAAACAGATGATGGCTATACCAGGTACGCTACACACACACACACACACACACACACACACACACACACACACACACACACACACACATACACACACACATACACACACACATACACCCCCTCCCCCCACATGCATACACACACATGTACACATGCACACATGCACGCGTACACACACACACGCACACACACACACACACACACACACACACACACACACACACACACACACACACACACACACACACTTAGCCCCCACTCACGCACACACACACAACACACACACACACACACACACACACACACACACACACACACACACACACACACACACACATTCATCTACACAACTCACGCGCAAGTAAGACAGTAGTGACTCCCGGAGCCGGGAAGGTCAGGGTCTCGCTGAGAAAGGAGTTTAGCAGCATTATCGGGCTTTAGGTCATCGTGAACTTGGTCTATATCTTTTGTCCTTCGTTTGGTCTTGTATTTCTTGCTGATTTCTTTATTGTTCTTGTGCATGCGTTTCTTACGGTACCTTCCCATAGTGAACACACACGCGAACAAGACCCGAGCTAACACGTGGGCGAGAACACGTGTTAACGACATTCATGTACCAAAACATGAGGTCGCGTGATTAAAATGGCTGCTCATTTTAATCTGGGCTGACGAAGCACTTCTCAGTTTTGCTCGTAGCCTTTCATACAGACCACTGGGAAAAGAATGGACGGAGAAGAAAACAAACGTTTGGATGCTACAGGAGAAGCAGCGGGTGGAACTGGTGCCACAGGAGCGATTGAGTACAAAAGAACGGATAAATCCGTGTCATGGACCATCCCCGCAAACGATTCGGGACCACCGCCTCCTCCCTACACCGAGGTGGAGTTATCCGAGATGAATACCAGAAATATCGACGAACCGAAGGTTCTATGTATCGTACAGGTAAGATAAACTGCTCGATGCAATAAATTATAAGAGTGTATCGCCATATTTTTGGTGTATTGGTGGAGTTTTTTCCTGCGTGTTTGTGTGGATATGTTGAGAACATACGTTGACACAGCATATAAACACAAGATATTGTGGTTCTGACATGTATTTTTCAAGTGTGTGTGTGTGTGTGTGTGTGTGTGTGTGTGTGTGTGTGTTATATGAGGTGAAGTGTATGTATGTATGTATGTATATACACATGTAAGAACGTACCCTAAATTGGGAAATATTCGCGACCAATAATATTCGCGATTTTCGCGAATTGACTTCACTTGTGATTTTTTTTGTCACAAATATTCCTGCACACGTTCCAAAGTATAGGTATAAACAATGTATGGTGAGACTCATGAAAATTTTAGTCACAAATTTTTCTGCCTACCAGATATGGCGCCGATTCGTGAAATTTACTGTTCGCGAATATTTTTTGATTTAGGGTATTTTTTGTATATATTACCCAAGATATGTATGTACGTATGTACATACGTACGTACATAATATGTGTGTATTTGCTACCAGTTCTTGTTTCTGTGTACATACTAATGTACAGAAAAGGTTTGAACAGCTAGGTAGCATAGCAATACTAATGTACATGCGTACATGTATAGATGAGGGGAGTACGTACTTATGTGTGTGTACATGTACGTACGTACAGTAGACCTCTGTAATCCAATATTCTCTCTAATCCGACCATATTCTGAGGTACACTCACCATGTTTGACTGTACTAAGAAGGACTGGATAATCTCACAACCTCTGTAATCTGACATCTAATCTCAGTCCCATGGAGTGTCGGATTATAGAGGTTTCACTGTACGTACAAACGTACGTATGTTCTGCAGGAGATATGTGTGTGTTTACTATATTGGTGTATATTACTCAGCTGTTAGCCCCATAGTTTCCTCTTACCGGGTGGGAGGAATAGTACTGGGCTAGACTGCATACGTATGTACATAGGTATGTATGTGTATATGTTTGTATGTACATACATACATACCTACACTATTTCTACTAAGCAAGGGTTGTTCTATTTTCTTTAGGATGAAACGTCTACCAGTCTACCCAAATATACTACAAGCCTACCCCAGTCTTCTGCTATCTGTGATTTGTATGCCGAAATAGCAAAACAAGCTTCTTACGAGAATGGTACATTTCTCCTTGCTTGGAGGAAGATTGACGAGTGGGGAGTGGAAGTGGAGGAGATTTTAGGGGAGAATTCGACAGCCTCGCTGTTCGAGATGCAGATCCCCCCTCAGCCGGCCAAGAACAAGATGTACCTGAAGGAGAAAGACTCTGGACCCCCTAAAAGATTGGCGGTAAGTGACAGGAAGGTGTACGTACATGCATTCATCATGTATTGGAACATTAGTATGTACATATGTACATGATATGTGTACTTAATTACGTACATACCTATGTAATTGTGTGTGTGTGTATGCGTACATATATTGTGTTGTGTATGTGTGTGTGTGTGTGTGTGTGTGTGTGTGTGTGTGTGTGTGTGTGTGTGTGTGTGTGTGTGTGTGTGTACGTACGTATCTGAGTGAGTGACTGATTCTGTATGTATGCTCACATGTGCATATACGTATATGTATGTACGTATGTACATACGTAGCTGTATGCATGTATGTATGTCTGTATGTGCAGAGGTGTATGTACATCAGAAATTTGATGTTTTCCTATGTCCGTACGTGCATATGTGCATGTCTGTATACCTACGTATGTACATAGCTGTATGCATGTACGTATGTATGTCTGCATGTGCAAAGGTGTATGTACATCAGAAATTTGATGTTTCCTATGTTCGTACATGCGTATGTGTATGTCTGTATAAGTACGTACGTACGTATGTGTACATCCCTACGCATGTACATACGTATATACATATGTACATTAGCGTTCTTTCTGTCTCTATTGTTCAGCCGGCTGCCGTCGACGATGGAAATGTGGCGAAGAAGAATGCTATAAACAAGGCCTCCTCCAGTGCTACGGGAGACACTGTATCCAACACCTCCAACACCACATCCTCCAGCTGGTGGCCCTCCTCTTCCCAAGACCACTTTGGAGATGCAGGTGTGTACTTGCACAATACATATGTACGGTTGTTCACACATACGTATGTATGTACCCGGTATGTGTGTTTTTGTGTACTGCTTACGTTTGTACATGCATGCATACATACGTATGTATGTATGTCAATAATGTTTTTTGGATGGACAAAATGCACGCATGCAGCTCATGTATGTATGTACGTATGTACAGGCGTATGTATGTACGTACGTATGTCTTTTTGTTCACATATATTTGCACACACAAACACACACACATATACACACACACACACTCGCAAACACATGTACAGACACAAACACACACACACACACACACACACACACACACACACACACACACATACACACACACACACACACTCGCAAACACACGTACAGACACAAACATACACACACACACACACACACACACACACACACATACACACATACACACAAACACGCACACACACACAAACACACACAGATACTTGCTCTTTAGTGTTGTGCGATTAATGAAAAATCAGCATTGGCAATTACTACTAATCAACATTGAAAGTAATCACAATGCTTCAATTAGTCAATACAAAAGCTGTAGGTGATCAAACTACAGAGAAAAGCTAAAAGCCTAAAATGCAGTGAAAGAAATATTCACCACAATCAGTACATCATTACTAGTTCAGCCAGCTGTGATCCACGTTTATTCGTAAGCCCCGACAGCGGGAAAGGGAGAAACCTTCCCGCTCCCAGCGCTTGCGTACAAACGTGGGTCACAGGTGGCTGGACTACATCATTCAAGTTGTCAGCCAAAAAACACAACATGGATATATTTTCAGTGTCTAGACATGTTTTGTAGCAGTGATAATGTCACTGGTGTTATTCTTGAGAGGCTTTAAATGCTGAGTGTCAGTTTTTCTATATTTTTATCCATAACCTGTGCTGTTTTTGCAATTTTTTTCAAGTAAGTGTCGGTTTTTTTTCTCCTGGTACCGACTACAACTTGTCACAAATCGATTAATCTAGTAATCGATTTAATCGCACAACACTATTGCACTTGCACACAAATACATACGTACTAACATGGTACGTTTGTGTATGGGTGTACTAACATGGTGTATGTATGTATGTATGTATGGGTGTACTAGCATGGTATATGTATGTATGGGTGTACTAACATGGTATATGTACGTATGTATGTATGGGTGTACTAACATGGTATATGTATGTATGGGTGTACTAACATGGTATATGTACGTATGTATGGGTGTACTAACATGGTATATGTATGTATGGGTGTACTAACACGGTATCTCATTGTCACTACAGATTACAGAGGACTGGTAAACCAGGCCATGACGTGTTATCTCAACAGCCTACTTCAGTCTTTGTTCATGTCGCCGGAGTTCAGGAATGGGCTCTACCAGTGAGTCACTGTGTGCGAGGAGGGATGGGGTGAGGGATGGAGGTAGGGTGGGTGAGGGATGGGGGTAGGGTAGGTGAGGGATGGGAGTGGGGTGGGTGAGGGATGGGGGTAGGGTAGGTGAGGGATGGGAGTGGGGTGGGTGAGGAATGGGGGTAGGGTAGGTGAGGGATGGGAGTGAGGTGGGTGAGGAAGTGCATGCGTAAGTGCATTTGTCAGAAACTTTATGTGTAAATTTATGAGAATCATACGTATGTGTGTACAAATGTGCCTGCATTTTAACATATGTACATATGTATTGCCCTTAAGTAGAACCCCCCCCCCCCCCCCAATATAATATTTTGCAGGCTTCATTTTGTGAAGACTGTCCTGAATTGATCATGAAACCATTTATAAACTTTAAAGGTAGAATTTTCCAAAAATGCTTATTATATTATTATTACTAGCTTGTATTAATAGATCTTGAGTCCATTGGTAAGTATGTTTATTTAGCAATTACATTGAGTACATGTGTCCAATTTTAGGAGTTCTAATGTAAATTACACGTGGTTTAGGTGTGCTCCAAACAGCATGGCATAAGCATTCATGCTTGGTTTCATTCAGGTGTACGTAGGTATTTGCGCTTATTTGCACATGTTCAGAGTTTCTTTTAGAGGAAGGGGGGCACAGGGGGTATCTCTCCCTTGAAATTTCATCCTAGCTATAACACACATGCACAATTGCAACAGACTGATCTGTGGACTGTATTCAGGAACAGCTTGAGTGGTGTAAAACAGCCTCATTTATCACCTTATGAGGCATAAAAACTAAACATTTTCCAGGGGGAGCATACCCCAGACCCCCCTAGCTTAGACGACTATCATTCCACATACATATCTGCCCCCCATTGCGTACATCACTATAATATACCATTGCCCTGTCTTCATCATTATTCTGAACGAAAACCTGACATGCATGCTGCATGCACGAGTCTGGGTTTCGATATCATTGAATACACATACACCGTGCCGTGCTGCACGTGCGTGTGCGTGTGTACATACATACGTAGAAACAGATGTGTAGGTCCCCGCCCCCCCAAAAAAGAATTGGCCCCCGATTAAACCTTGGTATGTGCTGTGTGTGCCTGTGCAGTACATGTGTATGTACGTGTGTATTTACATGCATACGTACATATGTTACTGAATACACACAACTACATGTACTGTATGTACGTATGTGCTGTGTGTGCTTGTGCAGAACACGCAAAGGTACGCGTGTGTGTGTAAGGACATGTAGTCCAGTGTCGATTCTCACGAGTGTTATAGTTTTGTTTCAGCAGTGGCTGCAGTTTCTTGCTAGATGGGGGTTTTCGGGTAAACAAGCGTTGGATCAGTGAGGTGTCACTGTGTGTTACTGTCCCCAAATCTAACCTGTTAATCCTGCAGTCTTCAAGTGCTACATACGTACTCATCTACGTATGTATTCTTACGTGCGGCTAGACATATGTATGTATGTATGTGCATTGGGTGAAATGGAGTACTAGGAGTGAATTGGCTACTTACGCATCTACGTATCTGAATTGGCTACATACGCATCTATGTATCTGAATTGGCTACATACGCATCTACGTATCTGAATTGGCTGCATACGCATCTACGTATCTATTCTTATGTATGTCTAGACTTACGTACATATGTACATATGTACATTGGGTAAAGCAGGGTGAAATGGGATACTAGGGGTCTTTTGGAACAGGGTCTGTACTACGTACTCATTGCTACAGCTGTGGCATGGGCTGTTTAGCCATATTTATTACTACTGCTGAGTAGGGCCGAGGCTACTATGCCATTACATCAGAATTCAATCAGAAAGTTTACCAACGTAATCTTCACTTGCGTATGTATGTATGTATGTATGTATGTATGTATGTATGTATGTATGTATGTATGCATGTATGTATGTATGCATGTACGTATGTACGTATGTATGTATGTATATATGTATGTATTTACGTATGTATGTATATATGTATGTATGTATGTATGTATATATGTATGTATGTATGTATGTATGTATGTATGTATGTATGTATGTATGTATGTACGTATGTATGTATGTATGTATGTATGTATGTATGTATGTTGTGCAAAGGTCTGGCACGCGAGACTAGTA
>CAUJGJ010000091.1:70000-75000 GCA_963170055.1 Halisarca cf. caerulea
TTCTCGCCAGCCCTTTTAAGCAGGGCGGGCCACCCTGCTTAAATTTTGGCTAAGTAGTATCTATTCCTCCTTTGTTGAGGCACTTCAAGTGGATAGATTTGTTATATAGAACTGACGTTGTACATATCGAACCCAAACAATTCTCATTCTGTTTTAAAAAGTGCTCATAGGCACCATCATGTGGACTCCGAGTGAATTTCCCACTTCACAAGATTGCAACAGATGCAGAGAAGTGACTCGATTGTAAACAATATAGAAGTGAACCAGAATATTGGCAGGTGTGCGCTAACCTACTACTGGCTCACGCAAATGCCACCCTCTTCAATTTTTTTATTTCTGGTGACTGTCCTGTATTGTGTATGTATATACGTATGTGCGTACGTTTTTTCTGTCCCTGCAGTGTCAGACTGAGAGCTTCAGACACGACACATTCCTCGATGTGCCGCTGTCAGTCAAACCATTTGGGGCCAGCAAGGCACTGGAGAGCGTGGTGAGTGCTGATTGGCGGGTTGTCACATGACTGTCATGTGATACAGGCTTGCCAAGGTGGTACTGTATAGGGGCAACTTCTCATGGGCCATGTATTCTGCAGTTGAGGAACTTGGCTGTGATTCATGTTTTATTTATCGTGAGTGGACTGGTCCCTACTATGTCTTGGACAAATACACTGGACCATGAATGCATGCATGGTGCAGTGTGTACGCAGTGCTATGCTGTACACTGGACCATGAATGCATGCATGGTGCAGTGTGTACGCAGTGCTGTGCTGTACACTGGACCATGAATGCATGCACGGTGCAGTGTGTACGCAGTGCTGTGCTGTACACCGGACCATGAATGCATGCACGGTGCAGTGTACAAAGTGCCAGATGGGACTCTGTTAATTGTACAAGCCTTAAGATGTACGTATGTACGTATCTAAAAACCTGCCTACATACTGTATGTATGTATGTACATGTACATACATGTGCAGTGTACTTTGTCTATAAGACCTCTTAGCGGACCAAGCAATTGTGATCTCTTTAGACTGGTGGTACTCGTATACAGGTGGTCTTTCTGCCATGCAGGTTTCTCTGGGTTGTACGGAACTATGTATGTACGTACGTACATACACACGATGTACATGTGTACTTAATTACACATATGTAAATAGGTGATTACACATACTTATGTACGTACATACGTAATTACATGTGTACGTACGTGTGTATTCTGATGTTCACTTGATACACCTCTTCTTCGCTGGTGTTTTGTAGCAAGAAGCTTTGATGAAGTTTGTGGAACCTGAAATACTGAAAGAGGACAACCAGTACCATTGTGAGAGGTGCAAACGTAAATGTGATGCTCACAAGGTGTGTGTGTGTGTGTGTGTGTGTGTGTGTGTGTGTGTGTGTGTGTTTGTGTGTGTGTGTGTGTGTTTGTGTGTGTGTGTGTGTGTGTGTGTGTGTGCGTGCTTGCGTGTGTGTGTGTGTGTGTGTGTGTGTGTGTGTGTGTGTGTGTGTGTGTGTGTGTGTGTATGGACAGGTGTGTGCTTGGCGGTATGTGCTCACATCTGAGCATACATTAGTATGTGCACACGTATATACACACGTATGTACGTACATATGTACGTGTGGATTGTGTGCATTATTTGCAAAGTTTTGTGTTTTCTCACTTCCAGGGATTAAAGTTCACCCACTTCCCGAAGCTCCTTACTCTGCAGTTAAAGAGGTTCGATTTGGACTACACCACTTTTCAGAGAGTGAAACTCAATGATAAAATGACCTTCCCAAGAATTCTCAACCTTAATGGCTTTGTTGTAAGTGTCAGTGGGTATATACGTACGTATATGTGTGTGTGTGTGTGTGTGTGTGTGTGTGTGTGTGTGTGTGTGTGTGTGTGTGTGTTTGTGCATGTGTATTTGCGTGTTTGTATGGATGGTCAGTATACATACATGTGTACCTACATTGTGTACTGTATGAGTATCTGTAAAATTCATGTTCATTTTGAGATTATAAAACTGTTTTCTGATGTATGTACTTATATTTTAGTTGTGTCCTGGCAACCATTCACTGTGGACTGTTGGTGTGTACAGTCTTATCTAGACTTGATCAGTTCCAGGCACTTACATACATACTCTACTAATTGACATCAATTAACATCTGTTAGGAAGTGTGTGTATATCAGTGACCTGTGCTACATCACAAATGTCAGCACACATTTTCCTTTGATCCACTCATCATTCACCCCCACACCTGGATACAGGTACAGCTTGCATAGTTGTGCATGTGCATATTGTAAGCATACGTACGTACGTATGTATAATATATGCTTGACGCTTATCTGCATTTCCGATGTCCAGCTCCCTCACCTTTCGTAGTCTGAAATATTCTACTGTACACTATACTACTGCTCCCTCATTTATCCAGTTCCCTCACTTTATCCGCAATTTCATTTAGAACGGATGTGTGTGGATAAGTGAGGTTTACCCGAATGTGTTTGGATTAAGTTTAGATATGTTTTGAGACATTTTGATTTTGATTCTCAGGATTCTGACCGCTCACCAGTGAAAGTTGATACTTCGCAGGAGGAGGAGCTGGGTACACCGGTGGATGGTGTGCCGTTAGCCACCCCTCCACTGGTCGACACTGTGGATCCACCACCACTGGTGGGCACATCCACAGAGGAGCAGCCACCGCCAGTGGTGGGCACGTCCACTGAGGAGCAGCCACCACTACTGGTGGACATATCCACCGAGGAGCAGCAACCACTGGTGGGCACATCCAATGAGGAGAAGCCACTGCCAGTGGTGGGCACGTCCACTGAAGAGCAGCCACCGCCACTGGTGGACACATCCAGCGAGGATCCACCAACCTTAGTGGATGGAGATGGAGTAGTTTCAAACACCACACCTAGGGAAGATAGTGGGGTTGACATGGTAACAGCTGTACAATGTGGCGAAGTTGTCATGGAAACCACAAGTGAAGATCGTTGTGTAGGTGACAATACTGTTGAGAAATCAGAGAACACTCCGACCACAACTAGTGAGAAATATAGAGAAGGAGAAGTAGATCTCAATGGTACAGCTTCAGACCCAACCAAGCCTCAATGTGATATGCAGGAGACTGTTAATGGCAGCCGGAATCAAGGTGTGTGTGTGTGTGTGTGGGTGGGTGGGTGGATGATTGTGGGTGCGTACTTGCATGCATGTTTTGTGACTGTACATTCTCTTGTACATACGTAAGTGTGTATTGATGCCACCATACAGTACGGATCATGGAAAAGTAAACGTTAACCAGTTAAAAGTTAACGCTTTTGGGTTAACTTTTCATTGGAAAAAGCTACAAGTTAAAAGTTAACGTTTAACCGTTAATAGTTAGCTTACAACTGATATGTAACACATATTTGTGACGTAACTAATGACGTACGAGACGAAACATCGCCATATTGTTGATTCTTGAAGGCTTTTTAGCTATCATTTTAGCGTATTGCAAGCAATGTGTCATGATGAATGCTTAATAGTAACTCCTTCGCCGGTTTGAATGTTCTCAGTTGCGCCTGCCTTTCTACGTATCTTCAACGCGGATTCCAAACACCGTCTCCTTGTCGCATCTCGGACGAACCGCTTTCAATGTATCGGAATCTGATGAGAATTGTATCTATCGTTAACCAGATTCAAAATTACAAGAACTCGATAAAATAAAACTTCGAAGCCTAATACAGCACTTTCGCTTGCCGCAGCAAGGCTAAAATGTACCTTCGACGACTTATTGCATATACTACTACGTCATATAGCGAGCTGGTAGTAGGGAGTTAAAGGTTAACAGTTAACTTTTAGCACTATTGCGTTAACTTTTACCCGGACATAGCTAAAGATGAAAAGTTAAAATCGTTTACTTTTCCATGAACCGTACTGTACTTACGTATGTACAGTATATCCGGAAATATTGGCAACATTTTTAATTTGGCGGTTTGGCAGTCAGGATCAAAATTGCCAAATTTCTATTACCAAATTTACATAAACCTACTTACTATGCTTTGTCCTTGCTGTGCAACAGCCAAGTTTAATTTTCGCCAATATTACTATTACAGCCTGATCTTGTGCAAATCGCCAAATTTTATGATTGCCAACATTTCCCGATATGCAGTATGTACTAACTGTACATATACGTACGTATACATGCGTACATATGTGTGTGTATGTTTGAACATACGTATGTACATACGCATGTACGTATGTGTACAATCTGTCACCCTCATGTATCCAACACTTGGCTTATCCAACACTGGACTTATCCAACACCTGGTTTATCCAACACCTGGTTTATCCAACACCTGGTTTATCCAACACCTGGTTTATCCAGCACCTGGTTTATCCAACACCTGGTTTATCCAGCACCTGGTTTATCCAACACCTGGTTTATCTAGCACCTGGTTTATCCAGCACCTGGTTTATCCAGCACCTGGTTTATCCAACACCTGGTTTATCTAGCACCTGGTTTATCCAACACCTGGTTTATCCAACACTGGTTTATCCAACACCTGGTTTATTTAGCACCTGGTTTATCCAACACCTGGTTTATCCAACACTGGTTTATCCAGCACCTGGTTTATCCAGCACCTGGTTTATCCAGCACTGGTTTATCCAGCACCTGGTTTATCTGACACCTGGTTTATCCAACACTGGTTTATCCAACACCTGGTCCAGCACCTGGTTTATCCAGCACTTTGTTTATCTGACACATTTTTCAGAACAGATGTGATGAGATGATCGAGGGCCCACTGTACACCCTTAGACCTGTTTCATGTGTTTCCCTCCTTAGAAGTGCCGTCCCTAGAGGTGAGGGAAGAGTCGTCTTCAACCAAGCCACAGCCATCCGGGGAAGCCCCTAACCTGATCAGCCCTGTTCAGGAACATGATGCCAATGGTAGCTCAAAGCAAGTTGGGTTGCCCAACATTATGGTCAGCTGTCCATCCTCTGAGGATGTGAGTGAGGGAAGCAGGGGGGAACTGGCTACAG
>CAUJGJ010000091.1:75200-77700 GCA_963170055.1 Halisarca cf. caerulea
CTTCTTCTACGAACAAAGACCAGAGGACAGAAAGTGATCAGATGGAGATAGAGGAAGGATTGAAATCGGTGAGTGTTTCAGTCCTTGTGACACTGTAAAGGAGTAGTGCTCTCACCGGAAATATTTTCAGGCATGCTGAATATGTGCATACGTACGTACGTACGGTACTTCCCATAGAAATTTTAACAGTTCAGGTCGTTCAGTCAGTCGTTCAGTCCACGGTCGGTCAGGGGTCAGTCGTCGCAACCGTGCACGTGACATAAGAATAGTTGCGCAAATGATTAGCGAGTGTGATTTGAGCGAGTTTGCGCGATTCTTTTTGATTTGTTCAGTATGGTTTATTCTGGCTACACGAAGCAGCGGATACTTATCTAAGGCGAATGGGCAAGACTTACACCCAGATAATGGCTTCTTTAGGGAAGGAGGGTCACTCCGTGACAAAGGCGGGCGGCACTTGAGGCACAATCACTTGGTTGTGTTTGACGATAGATACGAGGTCTTCATCAGGCCAGTAAATCAGACAATGACGAACTATATTGAAGAATACGTAGACCAGTCTACACGTCATTTTTTTTAAGATAAATTCACCGACGTACAATCCTTCCGACGAGTAACTTACGAGTTTCGCGTCATTTTTTTAAGATAAATTCACCGACGTACAATCCTTCCGACGAGTAACTTATGAGTTTCGTTCTCAGATGCCTTCATTGATAATCTAAGGCTGCAGCTAGCACGATAGGAATGCTTCATCTCTCGTCAAATGAACGTATTCGCTTTGCCAGTCGACCATTCACACTTAGTTTCAACTCGGGGACTTGCGCCGAGTTGAAACTAAGTGTGAATGGTCGACTGGCAAAGCGAATACGTTTCATTTGATTTGACTTCCGCCATCAAACCAACAATACACAAGACAACGCGAGGCTGGACATTCGCACCCAGGACTTTTGGGACAAAAGCAAGAAGAGCAGTTTCTTTGATGTCCGTGTCTTCAACTCTCATGCACCTTCAAACCAGATGAGCCCATCCGCATGCTACAGACGTCATGAGATGGAGAAGAGGAGGATGTATGAGAGGCGAGTTCTGGAGGTTGAGCAAGGCTATTTCACTCCCCTGGTGATGTCAACAAGCGGAGGATGGGGCCCATCAGCTACAATGGCCTACAAACGTCTGGCTAGTCTCCTAGCAGAGAAGCTCAAACAGCCGTACAGCTTAACCCTGAACTACATCAGGTGCAAGATTTTATTTTCACTGATCGACTCAGTAATCATGTGTGTACGTGGTGCTAGATCTTCATTTCATCAGCCTGCCAAAGACATGAATGTGATTGACACCCCCCTGGACCTCATTGCTAATGAGGCCTGTTTGTCATAACTCTATAACACTGCTTGATTGTATATACGCATCTATGAACTCATGATTCATAAATTTTTGTCTTTCTTTTTCTTTTTTCTTTTCCCGTTCTGTTGAATATGAATTATTATTTTTAGTGCCACTCGGGGACTTGTGCAATGAAGACATACCATGCGGTCATGACGTAGTGATTATTTGCGGTCAGTCAGCGGTCGGTCAGTCGGTCGTCACCTGCTCGTCGGTCGTCAAAGGTTAAAATTTCTATGGGAAGTACCGTATGTGCATGCATGGATAAGTAAATGCATCACAAATTGCTTGCAACCTCACATTTGGGCATGATTTGTACTAAACATACACAGGTTTTCGGCAGTCTATGAATGCATATACGTACGTACATATGTACATACGTACGTATATTTTTTTCCTACAAATACGTAGTATTATATTTTAGGAAAGAAGGCATGTTGGACTGACATGCCTGGGAGAACACTGGAGGAGAGCATGAGTTTGTGGAGTGGGTGTAGGGACTTTGTTGTGGGGATTTGTGGAGATTTTGCTAATATGGACTTTTTTAAAGGGGACCTTATTGTGGGTATTTAATTTCGAGAATCTTATTATGGGGATTTGTTAAGGGGGACTTTAGTGTGGGGATTTTATTTAGAGGGACTTCATTGTGGGATTTCAATTTTGTTGAGCGTTTCTAGGAGCTTGTTACTTATTTTTACTGACAGTAATTTTGTTGGGTGGTCTCCATGGTAACTGCATATTTCTATCATGTGCGTGCGTAGGAATGTGTAAATGGCTTTCTTTGCTTCCCTGCCCTCACCTACGTAGGGCGATTATGTGTACGAGCTGTTTTCAGTTATGGTTCATTCGGGGAGTGCTCTTGGAGGTCACTACTATGCCTACATCAAGTGAGCTTCTGTTGTTTCGTCTGTGTGTTAGAGTACCTATTGTGTGTACATGTATAGTACGTGTGTGTGTGTGTGTGTGTGTGTATGTGTGTGTGTGTTTGCGTATGTGTTCGTGTGTGTGTTTATGTACGTATGTGTGTTTGTGTGCTTGTATGTGTGTTTGTGTGCTTGTGTGTGTGGTGTGTGTGTGTGTGTGTGTGTGTGTGTGTGTGTGTGTGTGTGTGTGTGTGTGTTTA
>CAUJGJ010000091.1:95200-100200 GCA_963170055.1 Halisarca cf. caerulea
ACTATTCAAAGTACTTGCCAATGGAGAATAGGCTATAACTAATTTGACAAAAATTATACACAAAAAAACTGTTTTCTGCCCTTTGAATAGCATAAATTTTGGATGAACGTGCATGCAGTGAACATATACCTGATTATAGCACTTTCCACTAGCAATTTTCGAAAATTTCAACATATGCCTGACCATGAAAACAAAAAGCACAATGATCAGAAGAAATTTTGACCCGCGGCAAAGGTGGTGTTTGTTCAAGCTCAGAAAAACAGCCATGCATTTTTTGTGATTTTTCACTATAATATTTAAACGCAATGTCACCAAAGTCGTCATCTCTTTCCATTCTGTAGGTTCGTAAACTATCGAACATCATTTGAAAGACGCTCATTGATAATGTTGAAAACAAGCACTACCTACAATCTGAACAAGAAACAGGCAGTTATAAACACCCTGTAAAAATCTAAAATCAGTGAACCTAGCTAGAAGCTAAGGCTCGAATAAAAGAGTGCTAAAGTCGACGATTATCCATCGCATGGCCTTGTGCACGTACGCCTACACCTGGTCTCACATAGCCATTTTGCTTATCCAGAAATGGCTGATCTGCATGGTGAATGTATGGGATTTGCCTATGAAAATTTTTTCTTGTTTTAAAAATGTAGTTATACGTAGCTTCAAAACCTACAAAAGGCACTTCACACTAACAATTGGAGCTCTCTTATGAAAGATGAGACGTCTGGGTCCTTCCTGGCAACCTGTAGCTCAGTTCAAAAAATGTTAAGAATGATCATCTTAAATTCTAATGGCGTTACAGAGCCATACCTTACAGCCTAAGATTTGACATTCCTCTGAAGAAATGGGCTACCAAAGGTTTTTAACTACTTTATCTTGTAGCTAGTGTGTCAGAATGTACCAATATTGCTTCAAAATGCTTCTAACTGCACTGTATCATTAGTTTTCATGCGTAAATAAATTTGCGCTAATGTATGGTGGCCATGTTTTTCAGTGTCAGTCCTATACATATGGAGTACTATACTGTATTCCATAATGCATGTACATGCACAGTCAAATAATTATACATTTTATATTTGAAAGTTTCTCGTTCATTTGTTTTCAGCTCTGCCAATGCGTATATGTTGATATACAGACAAGTCACGGAAGACAATGAATGTAAGTACCGTATTTGTTGAATAGAAGCCGGGCTCAAATTAGGCTGGGGCTCAAATAGAAGCCGCGGGTGTCAGCTAAACATTTCTTTAATAGAAGCCAGGGCTTGAATACACACCAGGTACTCCTGCGATATAGCGAAAGATATTTTCCACTCCAAGGCATGATTTTTGGATACTAATGTCATGATGGAGTGTCTATGACTAAGAGAAGGTCAGTTGTGTTAAAGAGAAATTAAGCCATACAGTGTTAAATTCAAGGTAAAAGTGACAGAGTGTGCAAAAAAGACTGCTATAGTTAAAGAATCGGCCAATAACAGTGTCCTCTTTTTAAACAGAAAAAAGCATGCTGATGGTTCTCTGCTCTTACCTATAAAATTCTTCTCAAAAGATAGCCAAGCAGCCTTGTACATGTGGTGTTCTCTAATAGCGCTTCCCTTTTCAAAAGTGCACAACAGTAGGCTATTGGTAGCTATTTTGTATTATTATTTCCTGTACTTAAAAAATAGAAGCTGGGCTCAAATAACGGCTGGGCTTGAATAGAAAACCTTCCAGAAGGAAATAGAGGTTGGGGCTTCTATTTGAACAAATATGGTAATTGGTGAACTGAAAGCGAGGCAAGTAATCTGGGTGCAGTTGCTTTGTAGTCTGCATGTGTATAATTATTCATATACAGTGGAACCTGTCTATTGCGGTCACCATTGGGGCGAAATTTTTTGGCTGTTATAGACAGGTGGCTGCTTTAATGAGGTAGAATACCATATATTACTGCTGATTCGGAGAAGAATTAGTGGCTGGTATAGACAGGTGGCTGCATTACACAGTGACCACAATAGACAGGTTCCACTGTATATTATTTGTATATGAGTAACGCCATTTTGCCCGTACGACCTGCCCTAGGAAGGCATCTTGCATTATTATATGTATGCCTTAGTTGTAAGTATTATAATAATTATTTTGATTACTGTGCAATATAGCAATAAATTTTAGCAATGTTTGATTATTGTGACTTGTTTGAATTCATTAACTTTCTATTGTGTTATTGTTTTCTCTTTGTGTTCTTGCCATTTTTGTTTGCCAACTGATTTAATAATAGACAGAGAGTAAAGTTGCCCCCCCCCCCATTGATAACAGCACCACAGCATGCATGCAGCGATTACTCTTATTTGCGAGCGTAGCGAGTTATCTATTTCCATCGCGTTAGTGGAGACAGTTTGAGCTACCCATGCATTTGATTGATTTCGGGTAACAAAGCTGCAAAGTTTGGCCCAAAATTGCCACTTTGGACTCTATATAATTACTACAAAAGCAGGCACATACATTATTCGCAAATGGGCATAAAGGAACTTTGACTTCATTCAAGAAATGCGTCACTAATGGCACTACATGCAGATCCAGCATAAAGCCAAGAAGTGAAACTCATGTTTATTTGTGTGATGGCCACATATTCGAAGATTTATCCGTATTTTTACTCTTAAATGAAAGACTAAATAAATACCCCTAGAGGCTTTTTTATTTCGTTAGACTTTCGTTTCACCTCTGCAAGGGTTCAAGTTCATTGGGTAAAAATTTTAGCCATTACTGTTGCGCACATGAATGTTCCCATTTCAAGTTCAAATTCTGCAGTTACTTTATCTACCTGCACATAAGGTTGATGGACATGCGCATTGGAAATAACCACAAAGACGCGTGTTATTTGAGTTTTGTGAATATAGCTGATTTAGTTCATACTGTCTCTCAGTTTTCCCCTTGGTATTCTTATTAATCTTAATAAAGGTGGTATGTTTCATGCATGGTGATGAGCAGAAAGACAGTTGTGTGACATCACTTCACTATCAGATTGTAACCTTTCTTTCTATTTTCTTGTCTGCTTCAGACATTTTATTTCATATAAGTTCCATAGCAACCCAACTAGCCTATCACTTTGACTTTAGAATATATATAGTGTAAATAATGATAATTAGTTAAAAGCCTAAAGCATGCAGGTTTTCCAGACATGCACCAGCAATATGCCTAATAACTCTGAGGTACACAAAAACTTGTAAAAACATGTGGAATTACTAAACATAAAACTGAATTGCTGTTTTCAGTTTGATTCGTATACTCTTTGTATGTCTACTTTGAACTGCTTCTGGGCCCAAATTTTCTTTCCTATGTCATTCCAGGTTTGTATGTCCTTTGCCAAACTTTCCATATTTATATTTGGATGTTCACTTTCAAATCTGTTTCCATTTCTTTTATTTGATTTCCAATTTCTTCCCATTTTATAGCCTTTGCGCAAATTGAAGATTTTCCTGAATACTTGAAGAAGATTGTACTAGAAGAAGAGAAGAAAAAAGAGCAAAGAAGAAAGGAATTATCTTCTGTTAGTAATCACACACACACACACACACACACACACACACACACACACACACACACACACACACACACACACACACACACACACACACACACACACACACACACACACACACACACACACACACACACACACACACACACACACACACACACACACACACACACACACACACACATGCACACACACACACACACACCACACACACACACTGTATACACACTGTGTGTGTGTGTGTGTGTGTGTGTGTGTGTGTGTGTGTGTGTGTGTGTTGGTGTTGGTGTGTAGACCCCCAGGAAATTCTTTTCAAGGAAAGTGCATGGATTTCTGTTTTAGCTTTCTATAAATTTCGTTTCATGGGCACAATTTTATGGATTTTTGGTTTTAGAAATTAGAGAGGTTTAGCATAACGTTTGAACGCTATGTAGTAAGCTGATAGGTACGTTCGAAATTTAGTACGTTTTTTGTTTTAGCAACGTTGAATACTTTATACATAACGTTATAGCGACATAGAATGATGCTGATTCAGAAGATCTTTTTGCGAGTTTTCGGCGATTCTGAGGGAGATTTGGGTCATGAAGACGTTCTTTTACTATCAAAAATGGGACGCCATGCTGAAGAGCAGCAGTTAGAGGAGTAATGGAAGGAGCGTCAACACAAGCCTTATAACATAGAGCAACAACGTACTAAGATACCTTGATACGTCGAAACCGTTACTAAGAACATTCTAATTTTCCCCGCGAAACGTAGTAAGCTTATTACATAACATTTTACGTAGTACTAAACCTCTCTATTGTTTTACGTAGTGCTAAACCTCTCTATTGTTAAACAAATAATGGTGATAATTCAAAGGATAAAGTTCAGGACATATAGAGTATACAAAACACTAATATGGACAGTGACAGTTATGGTAATTATAAATAGTCAGTTTCTGTTTAGTTAAATTGGCTTTCAACATTACATGAAGGTCTGCTTTGTACTGCCTGCATGACTTTCTCTTCTGTTGTTCCTTTTATCCTTGGAGTACTTCTCTTAGTCTTTGGTTTCTTCATGCTAGGAATGCCAAACTGCGTGGATACCGCCATACTAATGATGATAAATTCGTAATTAAAATGGCCTCCTCCTATTCATGTTTCTTATTTCACTTGGGACCCCTTTGGGAGTCCCAAGTAAAATAAGATACAAAAAATAATACTATGTATTTGCATGTCTATGACTGTACTTTATATGTATACATGTATGCATATACAAAGACACATGTAAAGTACGTAAATATATACAAATGCGCAGCGTGAAGATATTAACCTTGAACATTTACACATGCACGCACATTTCTGTGTATGCAGATTGTACTTTTCCTATTTTCTCTGCTCAGTGTGAAGATTTCTTAACTGCATGCATGACTTTCTTCCATTCACATATGCATGTTCTGTCAAGTACTCCTTTTTGTATTGAATTGCATACATTTTTGAACATTTTATTGC
>CAUJGJ010000091.1:102700-105200 GCA_963170055.1 Halisarca cf. caerulea
CAAGGTTTGTTTCCCCTCCTCTCACTCTGTGCTCTCGCACACACCATCCTCACTATCACACACACCACCCTCACTCTATGCTCACACACACCGTCCCCCCTTCCACACACACCATCCCCACTATCACACACACTATCCCCACTATCACACACACCATACTCACTCTCACACACACCATCCTCACTCTGCTCACACACACCATCCTCACTCCATGCTCACACACACCATCCTCACTCTCACACACCATCATCACTCTATGCTCACACACAACGTTCCCCCTCCCACACACACCATCCCCACTCCCACACACCATCCTCACTATATGCTCACACACACCATCCCCCTCTCACATACGCCATCCTCACTCTCACACACACCATCATCACTCTATGCTATCACACAACGTTCCCCCTCCCACACCCACCATCCCCACTCCCACACACCATCCTCACTCTATGCTCTCACACCATCCCCCTCTCACATACGCCATCCTCACTTTCACACACACCATCATCACTCTATGCTGTCACACACGACATCCTCACTCTATGCTTCCACACACACCATCCCCACTCTGTACTCACACACACACCATCATGGAGGTTTTTGTGCATATGTACGTATGTATGTATGTCTTTATGTCCCTGCAGATCTTTGTTGAGGGTAGTGACGAGGTCGATTTTCAGCTACCAATGGAGACCTGTCGCTTCAAACACACAGTTGAGGAGTACCTCCACCTCATCCATGTCGATGTGTACATGCCCGAGGAGGGGACAGAGGAGAAGACCACCAATGCTGATTATAGTGGGTTATATGTGTGTGTTGGGGGGGGGGGGGGGGGGTTACTTGTGTGTGTGTGTGTGCGCGTGCTTGCGTGCATGCATATGTGTGTGCATGCGTGTGTGTTTACGTGCGTGCGTGCGTGTGTTCATGTGTGTGTGTGTGTGTATATACGTACATACGTATGTATGTACATGAATGCTCGATGTGAGTGTATATAATATTTTATTTTTTTCTTTTATTTTGTCTTCTTTTTTGCCATTGTTGTCTTATGTATATATGATGTCATTCCTGTGTCTGATGTAGTGTTTTGTGTATTTATTTTCCTTTTGAACCCTTTGAACCTTCTCTCTCTCTCTCTCTCTCTCTCTCTCTCTCTCTCTCTCTCCTTCTCCTCTTCCTCTCTCACTCCCTCTCTTCCTGTAGGTTACAAGTCGGAATCAGAGAAGCTGATTGAAGGTCCGCCATTGTTTGTAGTGAAGATAGACAAGAGGAAGACATTGGGCAACCTCAAGGAGCTGCTGGCAGAGAAGATCAACCTTGAACCACTTTTCTTCAAGGTAATGATACATACGTACATACGTAGTCAGTGGCCTTTGTTTATCCGATCACATCTGCTCCACATAAAGTGCGTCACATAAACCAGGTGTTGGATAAACCAGGTGTTGGATAAACCAGGTGTTGGATAAACCAGGTGTTGGATAAACCAGGTGTTGGATAAACCAGGTGTTGGATAAACCAGGTGTTGGATTAACCAGATGTTAGATAAACCAGGTGTTGGATAAACCAGGTGTTGGATAAACATATCAATGTAGATTGCACACAACTTAGTAGTGGGGATTCACAGCAACAGGTCTTGTACGATGGAAGTGGTTTTCAGATGCTCCAGTGTTGTACATGTAATTGACGAGTAACCATATTATTTCTTAGGGATTTTGTATATTATGGTAGAACCCTGGGTGTGTGCACCCAAGCAAAATTGTGCAGTCGGACTTTGTGAAATTTATGTACGTACGTACCTCATGTGTGTACGTACGTATGTACGTGCACATTGATTTCTTTATAGACATTTTACCCATTGTAATGTGTACTGTTTACTCTGTATTTTGTCTGTGTCAGATATTCCGTGTCTATGGCAACAGTCAAGAGTTTGAGCTGTACAGGTTGGAAGACTCCCTTCGGGCCAACCCTGAAAGTACCAAGGTGTGTGTGTGTGTGTGTGTGTGTGTGTGTGTGTGTGTGTGTGTGTGTATGTGTGTGTGTGTGTGTGTGTGTGTGTGTGTGTGTGTGTGTGTGTGTGTATGTGTGTGTGTGTATGTGTGTGTGTGTGTGTGTGTGTGTGTGTGTGTGTGTGTGTGTGTGTGTGTATGTGTGTGTGTTAGTGTTGCCATGATACTGCTAGAAGTGTATCACGATAATATTTTGTAATCTAGACATGTATCAAGATACATCACGATATCAGCATATTGCGAAATAGGTATAGTCAGAGTTATCAGAAAGAAACATTAGCTGATCACTTGTTGAAGTGCAAATCACATTTCTCAAGAAGAGACCCCCAATGCATAACATCTCTTCTGGTGTTCAAATACAAACTGGCAACAGTGACACTAGTTTAGGCTAAGCATTCTGGGCCTTGTTGCTATACTCCAGCAACTCATTTAATCCATTGATTGATTGATTGACTGTGGGTGTGAGGTGTAGGGATTATGAAACCACAATG
>CAUJGJ010000092.1:0-10000 GCA_963170055.1 Halisarca cf. caerulea
GCCAAGATAACCTTATTTCAGCTGCAGTTTTCTCTTTGGTGTACCAATAACAAACCAGGGACCCAGAAATGTTACTGTAGCATATTTGAATGTTATTATTGCTATTGGCTGCATGACCTGGAGAGGCAACTAATTTGTTACCTCTACTGGTAAGGGCAACTTATATTGTTTTTACTTTCACCGGATGTGTCCGGAACGTCCGGAACGATGTCTATATAATATATATAATATATATGTCAACAACATGGCGGACGCGAAGTCGGTACGTAATCTTTCGGCTATATTTCGGTAAAATTCATTCGTTTATTCCTGATTTTATCAGCGAAGAGTAGACTCTTTTCAACCAGAAGAGTTCTTCAAAGTATTATTTTAGTCAATAACGACGATTTCCAAGCAATTTGAGTTTCCAGGGCCGTAACTCGAATTGCTTGTTCACCCTTACTTTATTTATGCCTGCTGCATTTTGGATACCCATCAAAAATATATTGCCATTATAAAAAATAACCTGTATTTACAGTCATTTTTTATTAATACTCCGAATATGCAACATGCATGCTCACCATTCCTGGTTGCTGAAACACTGAAAACACTGTCAGATGTGAACAGGAACAGACAATGGCAGACGAAGTCTCTGATGTCAACATACAACCTTCAGCAGACCAAGCATTAGCTGTACATGTGAAAAAGTCAAGTCATGCAATAATATAATGCATAAATTATATTAATTTAGTAGTAATACATTATAGTAACTGTAATTATAATTATAATAATAACATTAATAATGTGAGTCATTCAAGGTGTTTGATTTAGGTAAGAGTGAATAACTTTCCGGAAACACTCAAAACATATTATAAGCAAACTATAACACCACTCACTTTGATTGTCCCAGAATGCACACACATATTCCACACCTTCCAACTATATTTGTAAAAGAAAAACTCCAATGAATAATTAAAGACAATAATATTTAAAGGCCATATAATGTATGTATAGGTCAAGGTATATTATACACAACAACTAAAATGTTATATATTTCCTATATATATATATATATATATATATATATATATATATATATATATATATATATATATATATATAGATAGATAGATAGATAGATAGATAGATAGATAGATATATTTAGAATAATGTCCAATAATACCTAAATTATGTATATGTTTATATATATATACATAATTTAGGTATTATTGGACATTATTCTAAATAAATAACTTTTAAATTACTTTTTGCTTGTTCTTTTCTAATTCCATCTTCACTGGTGGGTCAAGTGTTCCAGAGGTACCACCAATCAGTGTGACAGACAGTATAGTAGTTGCCAACATGCTGTTATTAAAGTTGTCTTGCACTGGAAACAGCACAGCCGCAGATCTGAACGTAGCTACACTCACACGCACCACATCACTGCTTGACGTGAATGCATTGCTTGGAATAGTCAGGGACAGCAGACCACTCTTTCTGAGGCTCTCCGATACTGCAGTGAAGTTTTCACTTGTGTTAATGATTTTAGTAATATCCTGTGTGAAGCCATCCTGAACTATGGTAAGACTGCCATTTATTGGCAGTTGTGCAGCCACTATGTCCACACTATCAACCACACTATAAGCATGAAAGAACAGGTAGAGAAGAAGCAAAGTTAAATTTGTGTTATGACAATATGATTTCTCCACAGTGCTTCACTTTGACAGTTTACCTTTGTCCAAAGGCAGAAGTTTCCACAGTACTTGGTAGAGCTGCACTCGAGTTCAAGACAAGATCAACACTCTTAAAAAAAATCATTGCCTAGAAACAGGCATGCATATATACCAATGATATGGTAATTCTGCATGTAACATTGTTGTGCATATTTATTATATCTATCTAATATCTATATCTGTATCTATCTATCTATCTATCTATCTATCTATCTATCTATCTATCTATCTATCTATATATATATATATATAATTATATATATATATATATATATAGAGAGAGAGAGAGAGAGAGAGAGAGAGATTGATAGATTAGATAGATAGATAGATATGGATAGATAGATATACACATATCTATTATTTAGACACGAACAATTTGCAATGCTCATTTATCACCAGATAACTTATATATAAGGAGCTGCCACGGCAGTATTACTGGTGTGCTAGTACTCCAGTATATCATAAGTTTCCAATTTTTTGGACATAACAATTAATTTTCCCCAAATCATTGAATGCCAGAAATAGATGTCATATGCATATTTTTCGTATAATAGATGTCATTGAATATCGAAACAGCAGTAATGAATACAAAGTTGCCTTGCATGGGCCATACAAAAGGCGCACACATTTGCTAAATGACTGCCTATAGTGGTGAGTTATTTACCCCTGAGAACCTAGCATGACTCTACTTAAGATAATTGTAGTAAAACTCACATCTTCTGAATCATTGCCATATTTACTGGAGAACAGCATGAGTGTATTGACAGCAAACTGGTAGTTTTCAGCCCGAATTTCAGTGGCTCCGTTATCCAGTAAATTTGGTATTATGCCCAACAAAGTAGTTCCTTTTGCATCCTAAACAAAAGAAGACAAATGTGATTGAGTTAATGTTGCAATGTATTCACAAAACAAAAGGGATATGTCCTATGGTATGAAGTAATGAGAACTAACTTTCATATGCATATTGGGTCTGCATTGCATTATAGTAATAGCTTAGATAGTAACTACTCATGTCTCTTTAGTAAGTATTTTACCCTTATCTTAGACATTTTACATCGATTCTTTAATAATTATTACTAAAACTTGTACAATATAATATATTGGCCATAAATTAATATAATATAGTTATTACACTAAGTCTTACAGTAAATCAACGTACAGATTGATTGCAAGATGAAATGAATCTCTTACAGATGAAATTGTCAGGGTCAGACCAAACACCAGATGAACACAATCGTTGTGTGGCAATGCCATTGGTGAGACTCGGGTCCAAGGGACAAGGACACTGAATCGTAGCAGAAGAGCCAGAGGGCCACATCACTGTTTCATGGTCAAGTCTCCCCAAAAGTGTATCTGCTGTGCATGGAGGATCTAAGAAAAGATATTTATGTATAGCATGCACGAAGCATGTGCATGGTGATTGTAGCCACATCTATTGGGGTAGTCACACAGAGTGATCACATATTAATAATGCCTTAGAATCTTTGGTGCAACATAAGTCAGTCAGTAGGGACCTAAAGATAGAAGGTCTGTGCTGTATATGTGTGTAATACATATAATTATAGTTCATCCCACTTATTATGCAGCTAATCAGCATGTTTGTTATATTAGGTTGTTCATTGTATGCAGGGTTCATTATAGAGAGGTTTAACTGGTACAGTGGTTACTTAACAAGTCGATGACCCAGATAAGTGTACAATGTCATTTGTCACAAATGAATTATGTATAATAGGTCATCCCTAGCTGTAGATCTAGAGGTATGCAACATATTCATTGACTCTTTAGTAATTTTTAGTTTAATTGTTTTCATTTGGACTTCCGGTGTGTAACGCTCGTTCGATATATATATATATATATATATATATATATATATATATATATATATATATATATAATATAGATTTGAAGAAAAGTCTTATGATAGAGAATTTATATAATAGTAATAGAGAAGTATGAATTTATACAGAAATGAGTTATAAGAATTGTTTTGAAAACAATTGCCAAATATGGCAATTGTTTTCAAAACAATCGTCCAGTTACAATAAACAGTATGTTCAATGAATGTTCAGCTGTGCACTAACCCTTCAATGTTTTGCAAGTAATTCGAGTGTGTGGGGCGCCCCATGAGTTTTTAACTCGAATTACTTGTTTTAAAGTTAATATTATGTTTATTAATTGGCCTATATCGATGTTTTTTTTGACTCAAAAACAGAGTTACCCTAACAAGCGATTCGAGTTTAAAAACCTCGTGGACTGCCCACAGCCCTGGAAACTCGAATTGCTTGGAAATCGTATTCGAAGAACTCTTCTGGTCGAAAAGACTCTTCGCTGATAAAATCAGAAGCGAACGAATGAATTTTACCGAGATATAGCCGAAAGATTACGTACCGACTTTGTGTCCGCCATGTTGTTGACATATATATATATATATATATATATATATATATATATATATATATATATATATATATATATATATATATATAGACATCGTTCCGGACGTTCCGGACACTTCCGGTGAAAATAAAAACAATATAGGGCCGCAATAATTGGACAATGTCAAAACACTTGTTATCACAGATCATATTAATTTACCTGTTATTTGAATAGTTGCTTTATTGTTGGGTCCAGCTACTACTGATTGTAGAAAGCTACTTTCAATGGTGAGTATAAGTACAACAGACTCCGTGAATTCTATCAATGAATCATTCAACCCCACTACATTCACAGACACATGACTATGGCGGGGCTCAAAAGTCACTTGACTTGGCTCGATTTTTACATCTGGGGGATAAAACAATAACATTTGTGTCAGCAGTTTGCCACACACTTTTTTCCTATTCATGATCACCTTCAGCGTTGGGTGACCTGACTGTAACATTGAACTCAACACTAAAGTTTTTGTCTGCTGTTCTGAAAACTTCAGTGGAGTTTCCTTCCATCACAGAGTAGGAAACAGGATCAAAATTTATGGAGACATCTGAGAAGAGAACAGGCACATATTGTCAACTTGCAGAACACGCCACACCCTATAAGCACTTGGACATGCATGATCAAGGCAGGAACTTGAATGGCTCCCCTTTATAATGGTGTATGCAGGCACAATGCAAAAGTAGCAAACTGATTCAGCCTTCACAATATTATAGGCTATAACAACAACATTGGCCAAACTGACACAAAATTCCAACGTTTTACCCTGTAAAAAATTCAGCCCCATGTACACGGATGTAGTATGTTGCAAAATGGAAGGTGCAAGTTGCATGTTTGAGCATTTTTGGTAGAGTGACAATTCCATACACTATCCAATCGTTGTAACTGTTATCTCAACAGTTGTTTCATTAATGGATCCACCTAATACTGATTGTAGACAGCTACTTTCAATCTCGCATATCATGCCAGCCATTGCAGTTACGGGTACTTCAATCATTCGGGCAGTGTATTCATGCCTGCACATGTAGGACATGTCCAGGATCTGTTATGATAGTGCTCCACAGTTAGCAATTATTATTATTATACTTTTAAAATATAATTTTTCAACGCCTACAAGTTATTAGTCATGCAGATATGTCGTGATTTAGACTAATATTCGAGCCTATTTGAATTCCTAATCCATGTTTAGTAATGTTTTATATTGTCACGGTTGCTCTATCACATGCTGGCTCATGATCTAACTCAATGCTCTTTGGAGTTTTAGTTTATGGTTGAGTGCTTTACATGGGGGAACAAGCTGGGGACAGTTTCTTGGTGACAACTTTGATCAATTTGAAATATATATGCAACTTTCCATGTGGGTGCAAAAGAACTTTAAATTTGTCCTCTTCCCCAAGTTACAGGAGCTTAAACTTTGCTTTTTGAAGGCCAATTTTTCGCATCTAGGCCTTGGTGAGGAATGGTCAATGCGCCCGCATGGAAAAGTTAGAAAATGTTTTGTTATTATCATCAGTAGCTATTTATGTGAAAAAGTAGTCTTTGAAGCATTATGCCATGTAGCACCCAAAGCGTTTCACTTATTAATAGGGGTTAGGAAAACATTTAGTAGCTTCTTCACGATTATAGCAAGCCTTCCAAGAAGGTAATTGTTCAAAATCTTTTAGTCCAATTTTTTTTAATTGTTTGACGTTCTGTATCTAGTATAAGTTGAGGACAGAAGCTCTAACAAAGACCAAAATTCACACCTCTGAATTAGCGTGGACATGCATGTCCACATGCGTGTACTTCTATAATGTTTGATTCCTGTTTAGGATAATTATACTAGTTATATATGGCACTGGCTTATGCTGGGCGCATGGAAATATAGTTATAAACTTAAATGTTGATTAACACTCAGTCTGTCAACACCTATAACACATCTTATTATTATATATTATTACATAATAATAACAGATTACAGGATAATCGCTTTTACAATTCAAAGGCGTCTCTCCCATGTACATACAGGCACAGGTGACACTACACAAGACTTATTACCCCCAATTAGTCACATGCAATTATCTATACATAATATTATTATTATGCTCCAGGCCTATTCATACTAATTGTATTATATACACGTACCTGCTTCGGTCACATTGATTCCTCTTATAAGCTCGGAGTCGTAGGTGCATTCATAGCGTCCAAGATCCAAGTTACTTATGTTCTTTACAGTCAAACGGGATGATGTCGAATTCACAACATTCTCAGTTTCATTCAGAAGTATACCATTTCTGTACCATTGAAACCCATCGACCAAATCCATATCCACATCTACCACTAAGCAATCTAGAAGTAGATCATCGCCTGCGGGAACATTGATAGAACCTACAGGCAAAGAAGTATACACCAAATTATCACCTTAAGTCGTCATGCAAAAGAAGACTGTATGGTAGCAATGATCAATTTTATACAATGTCATTCAATTTTGTCAGTTACTAAACCGAAATATCCTGCATGGGGGTTATAGGCACTTACAGAGGATAACCAACCATATGTCTTGTTCAGATTGACAATGTGCATGCTTGTTTGTTGTTAGAGTGTCCAAATCAGCGTACAAGTCTTCTTAAAGGGTCATGGCCAATTATTGGGATGTCTATTGGGATGTCTCACCTAAGCATGACATTTTATACAAATGCCACAAAAATCACAGTTTTGTCAAGGCCGAAGAGGGAGCCACTTCGGTGGACCTCTAGATGTCTTAGAATAATTATTATTCTGAATCCTAATACCTCTTGACTATTGAATTATTTTTATATGTTGCTCTTTCTTTTCATGTTTAACTTATATATACTATATTGTGTCCAATCATTTTCATTGGAATCCAAAATACAACTCATTTTGAGTCAAAAAAAACAAACTGCAGGGGGCCAACTAATTTTGATGACCTTGCCACAAGAGTCAACTAATTTATTTATTAGGGGTTGTAATTTTGAAGACCAATCACTGCATTTTGGCAAAATTCAGCCACGGTTTAGTATAACATATTCACAAGTAATTTGGCACTAGGGGTGACAGCCCCATGCACATTTTTTTTACCCGAATTACTTGTTAAAAACAGAAATTTCCATATATTATTTAGTCAGGAAGACCATCTATTTATATGCGATGGAAAACACAGCATGTGATTATGTCCAACCATGCAGATTTAGTATCTATATATGGTCCAACTATCTTGCTGTAGTAGATTGCTGCACTCACCGATCTTCGTATAATATTGTTTATCAACCACACAACTTACCCTGGTCAATTCTGAGTACCCACTGTCCAGCAACACCACTGTTTCCAGTAGCATTAAAAATATTTACGGTAGTATTCTTGGGAAGTCTGAAGAAAATGCCAACCAGATCATAATCAGCTACATAGCCAATTACTGGAGGATCATTATTTCTATCTTCCAAGTGACGAATCAAATCATCAGGGTGGGGATCATTACTCTGATCATAGTTGAAAATTGCAAAGCTAGCACATCCGTCTGTAGCCAAAATGACTTGAAAAGTCACCTAAGTATGAGAAGTTTAAAGTACATGCATTCAAAAATTAGTCAGGTGCAAAACATGTGGGTATTATCTATACATATAGGTCTAAAATGAAAAAAAATTGTAGTATAACTGTTACAAGGCATGCATCCTACATCCTTATATGTGCATAAGTCTTATTAAAGTAGCTAGACCATGCAAACAATTGAAAATCACTCCAAACATACCTTTAGCGTATTATCGGCATAGAAAGGTGTATTTTCGTACGTAGCCACCAGTGCCCAAATTGGCGCAAACTTGCTGTCGTACAACTGGGAAGCGTTCAAAGCTTCTGCAATGTAGTCTTCAATCATAGTTATTTCATTGGTTGTATTATAGATATAGTAAAAAAGGTTACTGCCTACTCTGTTTAAGTTTAAGTCAAAAGCATATGGTGCTAAGCCATAGCGAGCAATTCGAGGAAAATCATCATAAAACCCATACAAAGAACCCAGGGCCATCTGTGCCGTAATGAAATCAATGTGCCCATTGGTATCAATCTGCAAGTGAAAAATAAAATACAGCATAGTTAACATGACACTTGACATAGATAATATGCAAACAGCATATATTATTCATAGCAATTAAAGTTGAAGTATGTTATATACAATGTTCTGGTGATACAAAATGACACAAAGATTCTTCTCAACTCTGGTAGAGATTCGGAGCTTAAAGACATGCTTCTCCTGTCAGAAATGGAATGCCAGGTCGAAAGGCAGCAGTTAGAGGAGAGAGGCATCATGGAGCTTACCATGTAGAGCAAGAACATGCTATATAGTATGGAGTAATAAGAAACTTTATTAATAGTATTATTACTATGCAAAAACGTTGTTGTCAATGAGGACTTTCTAATTTTCAGTGTGAAACATAGTATGTTAAAGTAACTTCTTGCGTAGTGCTAAACCTCTCTATTTTAATATATACTAGGTTTGCACAATGTGCAGAACCTCGCAACCAAGCCCATAGTACAAATGGCCTTGAAGAAACTAAAAGATGGAAAATGCTGTTTTATAGTAATATGGTTGAGGTAGATCATGATAATATGTTATGGTTTGCAACTTATTTTGGTGCATACCATATTTGGTCTAAAAACCGTCACATCCACTTCACCCTCTTTCTATCAGAATAAAATACGATTAGGATAGAAATTTATTATCAATTCCTAGAATTCCAAATTTCAGTGATGGCTGATATGCCATTTTAATGATTGAGATAGATCATTTATCAGGCCTGTAGGAAGCTTTAAAAACTGGTCTGGCCATCTAATTATCACTGACAACATATTGAAATATACCATATAAGGAGTAAATGGTCATACAAAAGCCAATAAGGCGGAATTTTTATTCAGAGGTATATTATCTACAGGGTTATCAAAAGCTCCCAGTTTTGCCATTCTAGTGACATGTGGCCTTATGCAATCTTAGTCACTTCATAGCGATCACATCTTTTTTTCCAGGAGTTCGCAGACAACCCAGCATTTTGAAGTGAAACTTCATATTCTAGTATATAGGATTTTTCGTGTCTCATATTTATAGGTTTGTACGGACTATTTTTGACTATTCGCCATTTCGCAAATAAACGAGTCAGTAAACTGTGAACAAAAAATAGCCATATATATATATATAATATTTACATGATATTAAGATTGTAATCAGGAAAAACAATAAGCTGTTTTGCCATGCACAATATGTGCGAATGCAGTTAGTTATCTCACTTGTAAATAATCAAATGGCTTTCCAAGGAAAGGAAAATCAACATTTTCTATTGGTATCCTTGTGATTCCATCATCCCTAGGTTCTGCTCTGCTGAATCCACTAAACGGGTATCCAACAAAGTCTTCCAACGTTATGGCAGTACCAGTATGAAGAGTAGCATTCAGCGTGGAGACCACAATGACAGCAGACAAGACTTTGTTCATAATTCACCCTTCTCTCGATTAATTAAGAATTTTATGTTAGTAGTTTAAACAGTGCATGGCTGCTTCCAATTGTTTCCTGTTTCCTGTTACCAACTGCTTCCAACTGTGTGGCTGCATGTGGTTGTAAATAATTCAAGCATGTGTGGCTCACGTGCTTGAATTACTTGCAGAGCATTGAATCCCACATAAAAACCACATTGTCAACCTTGTACTATCATAATTATATAATAATACAAGGTTGCAACAAGGTGCGTACAAGCTTGTGACAAGGTTGTAGTGTGAAACTGTTCCCAGCTTGTTCAAGGTTGTAGGAAGTTGTAGGAGGTTGTAGACAATTAAGCTGGTAAACTAGGTTGTATATAGAATGTTGTGCATACACCACC
>CAUJGJ010000092.1:15000-46000 GCA_963170055.1 Halisarca cf. caerulea
GACTGCCATTTATTGGCAGTTGTGCAGCCACCATGTCCACACTGTCAACCACACTAAGTATGAAACAATAGGTATAGAGAAGAAGCTAACATTGTGTGTATTACAACACAGTGACTATGATTACTCCACAGTGCTTCAGTACAACAGCTTACCTTTGTCCAAAGGCAGAAGTTTCCACATTACTTGGTAGAGCAGCACTCAAGTTCAAGACAAGATCAACATTCCTAAAAAAATTCATTGCCTAGAAACAGGTTTGCATACATATTATTATGATAATTCTCCATGTTGTATATAATATCTATTATCATGATAATAATATTATAGACACGAACAATGCTCCCTTATCACCAGATGACGTCAAAGGAGCTGCCACGGCAGTATTTACTGGCGTTCTAAGTTTCCAAATTGTTGTAACAATTTTTTTTTTCAAAAATCACTATAAATGCCAAAAAAATAAAGCTAAGTCAAGTTGCCTATCTTTTGTTGACATCACATGAATCTCGCAACATCATGCGCAGTAGTGAATACAATTAAAGTTGCCTTTGGCCATGTACAGGGGGCATTCCTTTGCTAAACGACTGCCTACATAGTGGTGAGTTATTTATAATACCCCTGAGAACCTAACATGACACACCACTTAAGGTAATATTGAACTCACATCTTCTGAATCATTGCCATATCTACTGGAGAACAGCATGAGTGTATTGACAGCAAACTGGTAGTTTTCAGCCGTAATTTCAGTGTTTCCGTTATCCTGCACCAGTAAATTTGGTATTATGCCCAACAAAGTAGTATCCTAAACAAAGAGACAAATGAATTAATGTTGAACTCAATGTATTTACAAAACAAAAGGGATATGTCCTATACGGTATGAAGTAATGAGAACTAACTTTCACATGCAACAAATTGAATATTATTGAGTCTGCATTGTATAGTAATAGTTCGGATCCGAAGTATTACTAACTACTTATAGCACTAAGTATACTTTGTCTTAGACATTTTTACAAATTTGAATTATAATTCGCATCATTAGAAAGACTATCAGTGGAGAATTATACATTCTGAATCAATCGTTCATTGACAAAGCTCTTGTTCATATGGACTGATATTCCTTAAGCCACACAGACAAAAATTTAATAAATTATAACATTTGTCACTTTATAGTCACTAAAAAGTCTAAAAGCATGTCACATTATGAGAACACCAGACTTTAAATTAGCTAAATACCCTCTAATGTGCGCATTGAGCATGTTAATTTATGTACATGACGCATGCATGACATTGTGTTTAATACGATGCTATGTAATATCTATACATGCAATCATTAGTACTCAAACACATAATATAATGTATTGGCAGTATAGTAAATCAACGTACAGATTGATTGCAAGATGATATGAATCTGTTACAGGTGGAATTGTCAGAGTCAGACCAAACACCAGATGAGCACAATCGTTGTGCGACAATGCCATTGGTGAGACTCGGGTCCAAGGGACATGGACACTGAATCGCAGCAGAAGAGCCAGAGGGCCACATCACTGTTTCACGGTCAAGTCTCCCCAAAAGTGTTTCTGCTGTGCATGGAGGATCTAAGAAAAGACATTTACGTATTGCATGCACGAAGCATGTGCATGGTAGTGATTGTAGCCACATCTATCTGGGTAGTCACGCAGAGTGATCCTGTACATACTAGTAAAGCCTCAGAATCTTTGGTGCAGCATAAAACAATCAGTATATATAGAAAGTCAGACTCTATGATGTGTGTGTATATAGTTATAATAGTTTAATATCCGACTTATTATATGCATCAAATCAACATAACCTTACAATATAGTATTACTTACAAACTCAAGATGAATGTTAAAAGAGTTGGTAATTTGGTGCTAGCAAAGTCAAATCAAACAGATGCCAGAGTAAACAACTTAGGCAGGGGTTTACATGTAACTGGTGTTACAGTATGCCTTCTAGTATCTATTGTTTATGATAATATTATTCTAAATTCCATAGTGTTGATAATGGTACATTCTGTTTAATCTACAATCTATGCATGGTTATGAAATTCATTTTGTATATATAATGTAATGTATGTATCAATTTTGCAAATTGGAAGTAAATTATATATGTTTGAGCGTATATATGCAGTATTAAAATATACAGAACAAGATACAGTAACTTTAAAACTGTTGAAATATACTTTTAACTAGACTAACTATTCTGTGTCTAGCACCTTCACTGTTTTTTGTGGCAATTCTAGAGAATTTGCAGAGAAATATAGCTAGTTACCTGACAAGTCGATGACTCAGATAAGTCCATATACAATGTCATTTGTCATGAGGGAACTATGAATAATTGGCTCATCCCTAGCTATATAGATCTAGAGCCATGCAACACATTTATTGACCCTTGTAATAATAATAAGTTTATTTGTTGGCCTGTTAATCGATGTGTTTTTGACTCAAAAACAGGGCTACCCTTAAAATAGTTGGACTAAATTAAAAACTTGATAATTTTACCTGTTATTTGAATAGTTGCTTCATTTTTGGGTCCAGCTATGACTGATTGTAGACAGCTACTTTCAATGGTGAGTTTAAGGGCAACGGACTCCGTAAATTCTATCAATGTATCATTCAATCCCACCACATTCACAGAAGTACGACTATGGCGGGGCTCAAACGTCACTTGACTTGGCTCTGTTTTGACATCTGGGGGATAAAAATTAATAATATCACTTTAAAATTGTGTCAGTAGTTTGCCACACTCTTTCCTACTCACCTTCAGCATTGGGCGAACTGACTGTAACATTGAACTCCACACTAGAGTTTTTATCTGCTGTTAGGAAAACTTCAATGGAGTTTCCTTCCATCACAGAGTAGGAAACAGGATCAAAGTTAATAGAGACATCTGAGAAGAGAACAGGCACTTATTGTCAACTTGCAGAACACGCCACACCCATAAGCACTTGGACATGCATAATGGCTCCCCTTTATAATGGTGTATGCAGGCACAATACAAAAGCAGCAAACTGATTAAGCCTTCACAATAGTATATAGGCTATATACAACTATATTGTACATTAGCCAACCAAAATCAAAATTGCAGCGCATATGTCATACTTGTAAAAAACTTTTTGTCAAGTGCCTACACTATATCTAAGGTATATACAAAACGAAATTGAAATGTAATTGTACGTTATATCAAAGATTAGAGAAAGTAGTCTGGGCTATGCCTTCAATTAAGTATACACAAAAACGTTCAAACCTTCAGTAGTATCGGTTACAGCAATAGATGCTGTCCCAACTCCAATGTTGATTTGAATGGCCGCAGATGAGGCATTTGGAGATGCTGAAATCTGAAAAGACTCTTCGCATTCTTTGATGTTGTCTATAATTCCAACAGCAGTTACAATAGCTTGTTGGCTGCCAGCAATGAACTGAACAGTTTGCCTGTCCAATCTTAGGTCATTAGCAGCTGCATATTGAAAAGGAAAGCAGGATGCAGTAATACACAAAGAAATGTTGTGAGCTGATAGCAGTAAGACTACTAAATATACTCTACATACTGACCTCCACTCTCCAAAGTAACATCAATACTGTAGTCTTGTGAAATTGCAATACTAGCTTCAAGTGTGACTGCAATGCTCCCATTCTCTGTGACATTGTAGTTCACGGCAGAGAACGAAACCACCAACTCTGAGGAATATATAGGGTAAGAAGTTATTAAGTTGCTGTTATGATACGCAAAGGTCATTCAAGTCCATTGTTCACAGGTCAGAGGAAACTAAGTGGAACATCACACGCACCAAGAATGACATTCACTTAAATTATACCCCACATGCTCAAATTATTCGATCAAAAAACAGATCATTGTTATACAGGCTTGTAGTTTGTTGTATCAATTTGGCGCCTGGCAAAGATGCCTAACGTATCAGATATTCTTTAAAGCCAGCTTATGTGGAAACCAGGGCACCCCCGTCCATTCATCAGGAACGTGTCTATTTTCACAGCACATGCAGGTCTAAGTTGATGTACATGATTTAGCCTAGTGACCTCAGAAGCAGCCTTCAAAGTATCACCTAGCCTTATAAGGAGTGCATGCTGCACTTGTTGCGAAATCTTCACCTCAGTGTTGGAAAGGTATGGCATCCGGGAGGACACTACTTATATTCGAGCCTGGCTTCCTAGACTACTTACCTATCTGCATATGCAAAAGTAAAACACAAACAGTCAACTTCCCAGTGATATACGCGAAATTTACAACCCCGTGATGATTCATACACTGTCAGTATGGTGTATTACCTCATGGCAGTCTCCCAACCAGACCCAACTTTGCTGACGTCACTTCCTTCCTCCTTAAGAAGTGGGCAGGAAGTGACAGCAGCGAATTTGGGATTGGTTCCGAGACTAATAAAATGTAAGGCGCAGGTTGCATGTATGAGCATATTCAAGTAATGACCATTCCATACCACAACAAATCATTGTACCTGTTATCTCAACAGTTGTCTCATTTTGTGATCCAGGTACTACTGATTGTAGACAGCTACTTTCAACAGTGAGCATGAGGGTAACAGACTCCATGTACTCTACCAAAGAATCATTTAAAGCCTCCACATTGACAGACATACGTCTAGTATTGTTGGGTTTGAAAGTCACTATATTTTGCTTGATAATGATATCTGGAGAGATAGAGGTGTGTAAGTGATGTCAGCATAATTTTTTTTTGTCATTCATTTCTCCGACTCACCTTCAGTGTTGGGTGAGCTGACTGTAACATTGAACTCCACACTAAAGTTCTTGTCTGCTGTTATGAAAACTTCAATGGAGTTCCCTTCCATCACAGAGTAGGAAACAGGATCAAAGTTTATAGAGACATCTGAGAATCAGAGAACAACCACTTATTATCATTTCTTGCTAAACATGCCACAAATAAATCATCCTTACATGCATACATGAATGCAGGCATTAAGCACCAAACCAAATCGAGCCTTCACAATAGTATAGGATACAACTACTGTAACAGTAGCATTATAGCGAATCCAACTAAGAATAGGAGCACCTAGGTATAGTTCCTAAGGTCACGTAGTGTATCCTCCCCCTCCCTCACTTGACTATACCAGCGATCAAGTTACTCTCCGAGTCCTATGCATATATTAGTAAACATTTACAAGCCGCTCTGTCCCTTATGTAAACTAATATCCCTGAACTTAGTTCATTTCTGCAATAGTTGTGACGGATTTAATTGAATTAATATAATACAATCTAACAATATATAGTTGCTTAAGCATGAACCTTCGATAATTACTAATATATATATATATATATATATACAAGATGTAAACCACAATTGCAATTGCCTATCATAATATAGGATGCGTGGTAGGGCACTCCTAGATTATTGTCGGGTCACGGTAATCCTGTTGAAGTGCTGGGAGCAGCACGCACCCCCCCCTTCCCATTTTATGGCTCCACTGCATGACAGTACAAGGAACGCTGTACTGATCATGAGATCAGGATTATCTTTTGACTACAGTGTTCATAACATAGTATACTAAAGATATTAGTGAATAGAAGAAGTTACAGCTGTACCTGCACCTAAGTTGTATAAGATAATGTATGATAATGTATTAAAATAATGTTTTATTTATTAAACCTATTATTGGGCACAGTGGAAAACAATGTACTATAGACTCAATGTATTTCACTGACAAAAAGCATGTTGTGAGTATCAAGGAAATCTTATAATCCACTTCTTTTCACAGCAAGTTGCATCAAATACTATAGTTTAATTGTATTAATTTAGTTCTTATACAGTAGAACTCTTTCGGACAAAACTCATGCAAGGGACTACCTCAAATGCTCATCTTAGGAAAACTTGAATTCATACTGAATTCTATCCTTTGACTTGAAACATAACACTCCGTCTTCAATGGAAATTTCACAGTTTGTCTTAAGAGGATTCAACTGAACATTACATGTACAAACCTTCAGTAGTATCGATTACAGCAATAGACGCTGTCCCAACTCCAATGTTGATGTGAATGGCCGCAGATGAGGCATTTGGAGAGGCTGAAATCTGAAAAGACTCTTCGCATTCGTTGATATTATCTATAATTCCAATGGCATTTACTGTAGCTTGTTGGCTGCTAGCAATGAACTGAACTGTTTGCCTGTCCAATCGTAGGTCATTAGCAGCTACATATTGGAAAGGAAAGCAGGATGCAGTAATAGACAAAGAAATGTTGAGCTGATAGCGGTATGACTCTACTGAATATATTCTACATACTGACCTTCACTCTCCAAAGTGACATCAATACTGTAGTCTTGTAAAATTGCAATACTAGCTTCAAGTGTGACTGCAATGCTCCCATTCTCAGTGACATTGTAGTCCACAGCAGAGAAGGAAACCACCAACTCTGAGTAGGATAGGGTAAGAAGTTATCAAGTTGCTGTTACGATAATATACAAATGTCATTCAAGTCCATTATTCACGGGAGGAACTAAGTGGAACATCACACACACCAAGAATGTCATTAGGTTAAATTATACCCCACATGCTTAAATTATTCCATCAAAAAACAGATCATTGTTATACAGGCTTGTAGTTTGTTGTATCATTTTGGAGCCTGGCAAAGTTGTCTAAAAATCAGAGATTCTTTAAAGTCCACTTACGTGGAGCCAGCGTAACCCCTCTTCAGTCATCTTGAAAGTGTTCATTTTCGTAGCACATGCAAGTCAGCAAGCTGATGTACATGATCAGCCTATAACTTCAGAAGTAGCCCTCAAAATAGCACCTAGCCTTATAAGGAGTACATGCTGCACGTGTTCCTTATAAGTGCATGAAAGGTATGACATCTGGGAGGAAACCATTTATAATTTAGCCTGGCTTCCTAGACTACTAACCTAACTGCAAAGTATAACACAAACAATCAACTTTCCAGTGATACGCGAAATTTACAACCCTTGATGATTCATACATCATAATGGCGATCGCTACCAAATAACATTCGATGCTGTGCGACTTTCGGGTGTGAACAAAACTATGTGAAAATCACTTTTTAAATGAATAACTCATTGCATGACAATATGTATTTGTACATATTATCAATCAAGACACTATTTTCATACCCATACACCAATGATCATATCTCATTACAGATTGAATTTATTCCATTCACTTATGTCTCTCTCACTAAATTTGTAATTTTTGCTCATCAATTCATTCTATTGTCATTTCACCATAATACAAACTTTGAACTATTTATGTGAAATCTTCGTATACCCCCTTTGTTGCTTTTGTTTTTGCCTTTAGTCCCTTTTCTTTTCTGGATGCCACTTACAGTAGTCTCTGGCTGAAGGTTCCCCAGGTTATATAAGAATACCCTCACTGTCAGTATGGCGTATTACCTCATGGCTGTCTCCGAACCAGACCCAACTTCGCTGACATCACTTCCTGCCAACGCAAGAAGTGGGTAGGAAGTGACGGCAGCGAATTTGGGTCTGGTTCCGAGACTAACAAAATGGAAGGCGCAGGTTGCACATTTGAGCATATCCAAGAAGTGACCATTCCATACCACAACAAATCATTGTACCTGTTATCTCAATAGTTGCCTCATTTTTGGATCCAGGTACTACTGATTGTAGACAGCTGCTTTCAACGGTGAGCATGAAAGTAACAGACTCCATGTATTCTACCAAAGAATCATTTAAAGCCTCAACGTTGACAGACATACGTCTAGTATTATTGGGTTTGAAAGTCACTATATTTTGCTTGATAATGATATCTGGAGAGATAGAGGTGTGTAAGTGATGTCAGCATTAATTTTTTGTCATTCATTTCTCCGACTCACCTTCAGTGTTGGGTGAGCTGACTGTAACATTGAATTCCACACTAAAGTTCTTGTCTGCTGTTATGAAAACTTCAATGAAGTTTCCTTCCATCACAGAGTAGGAAACAGGATCAAAGTTTATAGAGACATCTGAGAAGAGAACATCCACATAATATTATCATTTCTTGCTAAACATGTCACAAATAAAACATCCTTACATGCATACATGAACACGGGCATTAAGCACCAAACCAAATAGAGCCTTCACAATAGTATAGGGTACAACTACTGTAACAGTAGCATTATAACGAACCCAACTAAGAATAGGAGCACCTAGGTATAGTTCCTAAGGTCAAGTAGTGTATCCTCCCCCTCCCCTCACTTGACTAATATTAATTTTACCATCGATCAAGTTACTCGCCGAGTCCTATGCTATATTATTAGTAAACATTTACAAGCCGCTCTGTCTCCTTATGTAAACTAATATCCCTGAACTTAGTTCATTTCTGCAATAGTTGTGACGGATTTAATTGAATTAATATAATACAATCTAACAATGGTTGCTTAAGCGTGAACCTTCGACAGTTACTAATATATATATATGTATATATATATATATATACATACAATATGTACACCACAATTGCAATTGCCTATCATAATATAGGATGCGTGGTAGGGCACTCCTAGATTATTGTCGGGTCACGGTAATCCTGTTGAAGTGCTGGGAGCAGCACGCACACACACACACCCCTTCCCATTTTATGGCTCCACTGCATGACAGTACAAGGAACGCTGTACTGATCATGAGATCAGGATTATCTTTTGACTACAGTGTTCATAACATAGTATACTAAAGATATTAGTGAATAGAAGAAGTTACAGCTGTACCTGCACCTAAGTTGTATAAGATAATGTATGATAATGTATTAAAATAATGTTTTATTTATTAAACCTATTTTTGGGCACAGTGGAAAACAATGTACTATAGACTCCATGTATTTCACTGACAAAAAGCATGTTGTGAGTATCAAGGAAATCTTATAATCCACTTCTATTCACAGCAAGTTACATCCAAATTAATACTATAGTTTAATTGTATTAATTTAGTTCTTATGCTGTAGAACTCTTTCGGACAAAACTCATGCAAGGGACTACCTCAAATGCTCATCTTAGGAAAACTTGAATTCATACTGAATTCTATCCTTTGACTTGAAACATAACACTCCGTCTTCAATGGAAATTTCACAGTTTGTCTTAAGAGGATTCAACTGAACATTACATGTACAAACCTTCAGTAGTATCGGTTACAGCTATAGACGCTGTCCCAACTCCAATGTTGATGTGAATGGCCGCAGATGAGGCATTTGGAGAGGCTGAAATCTGAAAAGACTCTTCGCATTCGTTGATATTATCTATAATTCCAATAACAATCACTGTAGCTTGTTGGCTGCCAGCAATGAACTGAACTGTTTGTCTGTCCAATCGTAGGTCATTAGCAGCTGCATATTGGAAAGGAAAGCAGGATGCAGTAATAGACAAAGAAATGTTGAGCTGATAGCAGTAAGACTACTGAATATACTCTACATACTGACCTCCACTCTCCAAAGTAACATCAATACTGTAGTCTTGTAAAATTGCAATATTAGCTTCAAGTGTGACTGCAATGCTCCCATTCTCAGTGACATTGTAGTTCACAGCCGAGAAGGAAACCACCAACTCTGAGGAATATATAGGGTAAGAAGTTATTAAGTTGCTGTTATGATACGCAAAGGTCATTCAAGTCCATTATTCACAGGTCAGAGGTACTAAGTGGAACATCACACATTGTAATGCACCAAGAATGTCATTCAGCTACGTAAATCATACCCCACATGCACAAATTATTCCATCAAGAAACAGATCATTGTTATACAGGTTTGTAGTTTGTTGTATCAATTTGGAGCCTGGCAGTTGTCTAAAAATCAGAGATTCTTTAAAGTCAGCTTACGTGAGAACCAGGGTACCCCTCTCCAGTCATCTCGAAAGTGTCTTTTTTCGCAGCACATACAAGTCAGCAAGCTGATAAACACGATTCAGCCTAGTGATCTTAGAAGCAGCCTTCAAAATAGCACCTAGCATTATAAGGAGTACATGCTGCACATGTTCCAAGATCTTTGCCTAATTGTGGGAAAGGTATGACATCCGGGAGGACACCATTCATATTTCAGTCTGGCTTCCTAGACTACTAACCTATCTGCATTTGCAAAAGTAATACACAAACAGTCAACTTTCCAGTGATATGCGAAATTTACAACTCTTGATGATTCATACACTGTCAGTATGGTGTATTACCTCATGGCAGTCTCCGAACCAGACCCAACTTCGCTGACATCACATCCTGCCAATGTGAAAAGTGGCCAGGAAGTGACGTCAGCAAACTTGGGCCTGGTTGCTTCGCTAACAAAATGGAAGCCGCAGGTTTCAAGTTTGAGCGCATTCCATATTACAACAAATCACTGTACCTGTTATCTCAACAGTTGTCTCATTTTTGGATCCAGGTATTACTGATTGTAGACAGCTGCTTTCAACAGTGAGCATGAGGGTAACAGACTCTGTGTACTCTACCAAAGAATCATTTAAAGCCTCCACTTTGACAGACATACGTCTAGTATTGTTGGGTTTGAAAGTCACTATATTTTGCTGGATATTGATATCTGGGGAGGTAGAGGTGTGCAAGTGATGTCAGCATTAAAATTTTCTTGTCATTCATTTTTCCGACTCACCTTCAGTGTTTGGTGAGCTGACTGTAACATTGAACTCCACACTAAAATTTTTGTCTGCTGTTATGAAAACTTCAATGGAGTTCCCTTCCATCACAGAGTAGGAAACAGGATCAAAGTTTATAGAGACATCTGAGAATCAGAGAACAGCCACATATTATCATTTCTTGCTAAACATACCACAAATAAAACATCCTGACATGCATGCATACATGAACGCAGGCATTAGAGCCTTCACAATAGTATAGGGTACAACTACTGTAACTGTTACAGTAACATTATAGCGAACCCAACTAAGAATAGGAGCATCTAGGTTTAGTTCCTAAGGTCTCGCAGTGTATCCCCCCCCCCCCCCTCTCACTTGACTATTATTAATTTTACCATCGATCAAGTTACTCTTCCGAGTCCTATGCATATATTAGTAAACATTTACAAGCCCCCCCCCCCCCCCTGTCTCCTTGTGTAAACTAATATCCCTGAACTTAATTTGTTTCTGGAATAGTTGTGAAGGATTTAATTGAATTTACACAATATAATCTGAGAATAGTTTCTCAAGTGTGCACCTTCAACTAATATATATATACAACATGTTAACCACAATTGCAATTGCCTATAATAGTATAGGATGCGTGGTAGGCTACTCCTAGATTATTGTCGGGTTAGGGCCATCCTGATGAATTGCTGGGATCATCTTGAATGCACCCTTCCCATTCCCATTTTATGCCTCCACTGCACGAGAGTACAAGGAACGCTGTTCTGATCATGAGATCAGGATTACCTTTTGACAACATGCAGTGTTCATAACACAGTATAGTAAAGATGTGTAATTTAGTGCATGAACAGAAGATTTTACAGCTGTGCATGCACCTGCGTATGTTGTATAAGATAATGTATCATAACGTATTAAAATAAAGTTTTATTCATTAAACCTACTATTAACACAGTGAATAACAATGTACTATAGACTCCATTCATTTCACGTACAAAGGCATGTTGTGAGTATCAAGGAAATCTTTAAATCCACTTCAGATACTGTAGAGTTACTGTGAATAGTCATGCAGGCCATACCTTTAATGAAGAACAGTAGAACTCTCTCGGACTAAACTCATGCAAGGGAATACCTTAAATGTTCATCTTAGGAAAACTTAAATTCATACTGAATTCTATCCTTTGACTTGAAACATATACTCTGTCTTCAATGGATATTTCACAGATTGTTGTAAGACGGCTCAACTGAACATTACATGTACTAACCTTCAGCAGTATCGGTTACAGCAATAGACGCTGTCCCAACTCCAATGTTGATTTGAATGGCTGCAGATGAGGCATTTGGAGAGGCTGAAATCTGAAAAGACTCTTCGCATTCTTTGATATTGTCTATAATTCCAATGACATTTACTGTAGCTTGTTGGCTGCCAGCTATAAACTGAACTGTTTGTCTGTCCAATCTTAGGTCATTAGCAGCTGCATATTGGAAAGGAAAGCAGGATGCAGTAATAGACAAAGAAATGTTATGAGCTGATAGCAGTAAGACTACTGAATAAACTCTACATACTGACCTCCACTCTCCAAAGTAACATCAATACTGTATTCTTGTGAAATTGCAATATTAGCTTCAAGTGTGACTGCAATGCTCCCATTCTCAGTGACATTGTAGTTCGCAGCCGAGAAGGAAACCACCAACTCTGAATAATATAGGGTAAGAAGTTATCAAGTTGCCGTTACGATAATATGCAAAGGTCATTCAAGTCCATTATTCACAGATCAGAGGAAACTAAGTGGAACATCACACACACCAAGAATGTCATTCAGGTAAATTATACCCCACATGCTCAAAATTTTGATTGTTATACAGGCTTGTAGTTTGTTGTATCATTTTAGAGCCTGGCAAAGATGTCTAAGTGTATCACAGATTCTTTAAAGTCAGCTTACGTGGAAACCACGACACCCCTGTCCAGTTATCCCGAAAGTGTCTATTTTCGCAGCACATGCAGGTCAACAAGCTGATGAACACGATTCAGCCTAGTGACCTCAGAAGCAGCCTTAAAGAAAGCACCTAGCATTATAAGGAATACATGCTGCACATGTTCCAAGATCTTTGCCTAATTGTGGGAAAGGTATGACATCCGGGAGGACACCATTTAGATTTCAGTCTGGCTTCCTAAACTGCTAACCTATCTGCATTTGCAAAAGAAAAACACAGTCAACTTTCCAGTGATACGCGAAATTTACAACCCTTCATACACAGTCAGTATGGTGTATTACCTCATGGCAGTCTCCCAACCAGACCCAACTTCGCTGACGTCACTTCCTTCCTCCATGAGAAGTGGGCAGGAAGTGACAGCAGCGAATTTGGGTCTGGTTCCGAGACTAACAAAATGGAAGGCGCAGGTTGCATGTTTGAGCATATTCAAGTAGTGACCATTCCATACCACAACAAATCACTGTACCTGTTATCTCAACAGTTGTCTCATTTTGTGATCCAGATACTACTGATTGTAGACAGCTGCTTTCAACAGTGAGCGTGAGGGTAACAGACTCTGTGTACTCTACCAAAGAATCATTTAAAGCCTCCACGTTGACAGACATACGTCTAGTATTATTGGGTTTAAAAGTCACTATATTTTGCTTGATAATGATATCTGGAGAGATAGAGGTGTGTAAGTGATGTCAGCATTAAAATTTCCTTGTCATTCATTTTTCTGACTCACCTTCAGTGTTTGGTGAGCTGACTGTAACATTGAACTCCACACTAAAATTTTTGTCTGCTGTTATGAAAACTTCAATGGAGTTCCCTTCCATCACAGAGTAGGAAACAGGATCAAAGTTTATAGAGACATCTGAGAAGAGAACAACCACATATTATCATTTCTTGCTAAACATACCACAAGTAAACCATCCTGACATGCATACATGAATGCAGGCATTAAGCACCAAACCAAATTGAGCCTTCACAATAGTATAGGGTACAACTACTGTAACAGTAGCATTATAGCGAACCCAACTAAGAATAGGAGCATCTCGGTATAGTTCCTAAGGTCTCGCAGTGTATCCTCCCCCCCCTCACTTGACTATTATTAATTTTACCATCGATCAAGTTACTTGCCGAGCCCTATGCATATATTAGTAAACATTTACAAGCCTCCCTGTCTCCTTGTGTAAACTAATATCCCTGAACTTAATTTGTTTCTGCTCAAGCGTGCACCTTCAACTAATATATACAACACGTTAACCACAATTGCAATTGCCTATAATAGTATAGGATGTATGGCAGGGTACTCCTAGATTATTGTCAGGTTAGGGCCATCATGTTGAATTGCTGGGATCATCTTGCACGCACCCTTCCCCATTCCCATTTTATGCCTCCACTGTACGAAAGTACAAAGAACGCTGTTCTGATCATGAGATCAGGATTACCTTTTGACAACATGCAGTGTTCATAACATTATAATATAGTAAAGATATGTAATTTAATTAGTGAATAGAAGAATTTATAGCTGTACATGCACCTATGTTGTATAAGATAATGTATGATAACGTATTAAAATAAAGTTTTATTCATTATAAGCCTATTACTAACACAGTGAATAACAATGTACTATAGACTCCATTCATTTCACTGACAAAAAGCATGTTGTGAGTATCAAGGAAATCTTTAAATCCACTTCTTTACACAGCAAGTTACATCAAATTCTAGAGTTACTGTGAATAGTCATGCAGGGCACGCCTTTAAAGAAGAATTGTTTTAATTTAGTACTTATACAGTAGAACTCTCTCGGACAAAAGTCATGCAAGGGAATACCTTAAATGCTCATCTTAGGAAAACTTAAATTCATACTGAATTCTATCCTTTGATTTGAAACATATACTCTGTATTCAATGGATATTTCACAGTTTGTTGTAAGAGGGTTCCACTGAACATTACATGTACAAACCTTCAGTTGTATCGGTTACAGTAATAGACGCTGTCCCAACTCCAATGTTGATGTGAATGGCCGCAGATGAGGCATTTGGAGAGGCTGAAATCTGAAAAGACTCTTCGCATTCTTTGATATTGTCTATAATTCCAATGGCATTTACTGTAGCTTGTTGGCTGCCAGCAATGAACTGAACTGTTTGCCTGTCCAATTGTAGGTCATTAGCAGCTGCATATTGAAAAGGAAAGCAGGATGCAGTAATACACAAAGAAATGTTGTGAGCTGATAGCAGTAAGACTACTAAATATACTCTACATACTGACCTCCACTCTCCAAAGTAACATCAATACTGTAGTCTTGTGAAATCGCAATATTAGCTTCAAGTGTGACTGCAATGCTCCCATTCTCTGTGACATTGTAGTTCGCAGCCGAGAAGGAAACCACCAACTCTGAATAATATAAGGTAAGAAGTTATCAAGTTGCTGTTACGATATGCAAAAGGTCATTCAAGTCCATTGTTCACAGGTCAGAGGAAACTAAGTGGAACATCACACGCACCAAGAATGTCATTCGCTTAAATTATACCCCACATGCTCAAATTATTCGATCAAAAAACAGATCATTGTTATACAGGCTTGTAGTATGTTGTATCAATTTGGCGCCTGGCAAAGATGCCTAACGTATCAGAGATTCTTTAAAGTCAGCTTATGTGGAAACCAGGGCACCCCCGTCCATTCATCAGGAACGTGTCTATTTTCACTGCACATGCAGGTCTAAGTTGATGTACATGATTTAGCCTAGTGACCTCAGAAGCAGCCTTCAAAGTATCACCTAGCCTTATAAGGAGTGCATGCTGCACTTGTTGCGAAATCTTCACCTCAGTGTTGGAAAGGTATGGCATCCGGGAGGACACTACTTATATTTGAGCCTGGCTTCCTAGACTACTTATCTATCTGCATATGCAAAAGTAAAACACAAACAGTCAACTTCCCAGTGATATACGCGAAATTTACAACCCCGTGATGATTCATACACTGTCAGTATGGTGTATTACCTCATGGCAGTCTCCCAACCAGACCCAACTTCGCTGACGTCACTTCCTTCCTCCATGAGAAGTGGGCAGGAAGTGACAGCAGCGAATTTGGGTCTGGTTCCGAGACTAACAAAATGGAAGGCGCAGGTTGCATGTTTGAGCATATTCAAGTAGTGACCATTCCATACCACAACAAATCACTGTACCTGTTATCTCAACAGTTGTCTCATTTTTGGATCCAGGTACTACTGATTGTAGACAGCTACTTTCAACAGTGAGCATGAGGGTAACAGACTCTGTGTACTCTACCAAAGAATCATTTAAAGCCTCCACATTGACAGACATACGTCTACTATTGTTGGGTTTGAAAGTCACTATATTTTGCTTGATAATGATATCTGGAGAGATAGGGGTGTGTAAGTGATGTCAGCATTAAACTATTTTTGTCATTCATTTCTCCGACTCACCTTCAGTGTTTGGTGAGCTGACTGTAACATCGAACTCCACACTAAAGTTTTTATCTGCTGTTATGAAAACTTCAATGGAGTTCCCTTCCATCACAGAGTAGGTAACAGGATCAAAGTTTATAGAGACATCTGAGAAGAGAACATCCACATAATAATTCTTGCTAAACATACCACAAATACAACATTCTGACATGCATACATGAATGCAGGCATTAAGCACCAAACCAAATTGAGCCTTCACAATAGTATAGGGTACAACTGTTACAGTAATATTAGCAAACCCAACTGACCACCTAAGTATAGTTCCTAAGGTCACACAGATTATCCCCCCCCCCTCACTTGACTATAATTATTAATTTTACCATTGATCAAGTTACTCTCCGTGTCCTAGTATGCATATATTAGTAAACATTTACAAGCCCCTCTGTCTCCTTCTGTAAACTAATATCCCTGAACTAAATTCATTTCTGCAATAATTGTGATAGATTAAATTCAATTAATTTTGTATATACTGTACCATCTGACAATAGTTGCTCAAGCGTACACCTTCAACTATATATAACTATACAACATGTTAACCATAATTGTGATTAATACCTACAATAGTATAGGATGTGTGGTAGGCCACTCCTACATATATTTTTGGTTTGTCGTGTCAGACCCATCCTGTTGAATTGCGTGGATCAGCACCCCCTCCCCTTTCCTATACTATGGCTCCACTGCACGACAATACAAAGAACGCTGTACTGATCATGAGATCAGAATTACCTTTTGAGAACAGTATTCCTTAGGCTAACATTGTATAGTAAAGATATTATAGTGAATAAAAGAATATTTACAGCTGTACGTGCACCTAAGTTGCATAAGATGACTCCAGATTGGTGAGTCGATGCTACCTACCTGGAAGCAAAGCATTTCACTGTTCAAAATATAATGTTTTATTCATTAAACCTATTATTAACACAGTGGAAAACAATGCACCATAGACTCGGAGTGCATGCATACATTTCACTGACAAAGGCATCAGTGGTGTGATTATCAAGAAAATCTTTCAATCCACTTCTTTACAATTTCAAGTTACACCAAAAACTAGAGTTACTGTGAATAATCATGCAGGTTACGCCTTTAATTAATGAAGAATTGTATTACTTTAGTACTTATACAGTACAACTCTCTCGGACAAAACTCAAGGGGCTACCTTAAGTGTTCATCTTAGGAAAACTTAAATTCATACTGAATTCTACCCTTTGACTTGAAACATACTCTGTCTTTAATGGAAATTTTAGTTTGTCTTTTAAGAGGGTTCCACTGAACATTACATGACATTGTACAAACCTTCAGTAGTATCAGTTACAGCAATAGACGCTGTCCCAACTCCAATGTCGATGCCGATGGCCGCATATGAGGCATTTGGAGATGCTGAAATCTGAAATGACTCTTTGCATTCTTTGATATTGTCTATAATTCCAATGGCATTTACTATAGCTTGCTGGCTGCCAGCAATGAACTGAACTGTTTGCCTGTCCAATCGTAGGTCATTAGCAGCTGCATATTGGAAAGGAAAGCAGGATGCAGTAATAGACAAAGAAATGTTATGAGCTGATAGCAGTAAGACTCTACTAAATATATTCTACATACTGACCTCCACTCTCCAAAGTAACATGAATACTGTAGTTTTCTGAAATCATAATATTAGCTTCAAGTGTGACGGCAATGCTCCCATTCTCTGTGACATTGTAGTTCACAGCAGAGAAGGAAACCACCAATTGCAACTCTGAGTAGGATAGAGTAAGACGTTACAGTAACATGAAGCCATCTAACTCCATTATTCACAGAATATACAATATATATATATATATATATATATATATATATATATATATATATATATATATATATATATATATATAATCATATATATATAATGGCCTTCGCAGTTACATGCACGTGCACCTCAATCCATCGGGCAGTGTTTCATGCATGCGCGTGCATGATTGACAATGTACTTCTATAATTAGACTGATAATTATTGCTCATGTGGACATAATTATTGGTCTGTAGCTGTACCATGCGGTGCATGTATCTGTGTGACATTGTGCAAAATCAGGTAATACTATAAAACAATAATATATAATACAGTAGATACATAACACATAAAGTCTTACGTGGTATGTACTGTATTATGCTCTCATGCATACAATTTATACAATATTTACCTGCTGCAGTCAGTGACACATTGTTTCCTCTTATAAGCTCGGAGTCGTAGGTACATTCATAGCGTCCAAGATCCAAGTTACTTATGCTCTTTACAGTTAAACGGGATGATGTCGTATTCACAACATTCTCAGTTTCATTCAAAGGTATGCCATTTCTGTACCATTGAAACCCATCAACCAAATCCATATCCACATCTACCACTAAGCAGTCTAGAAGTAGATCATCTCCTTGGGGAACCTCAATGGAACCTACAGGCAAAGAAGTACACCATAATATCATGATGATCACCTTATTAAGTCGTCATGTATTGAAGAATTAAGATTTATGGTGCTAATGAATCTTTTTGACATTAATTATACATTTGTATCAGTTAGTAATTATAACCGAATAAAACTGAGGGTTAATAGGCACTTACAGAGGGTAACCAACCAAGGATTACTATTATATCATAGTATTATTGCTATTAATTATATTTCAGGATCCTTTTTAGATTGTTCCAATTTTTCTTTTGGTACCAGTACACTGGCTATCTAAGCCAGTAATTTAAAATAAAGGTTGAACAGCCATTTTTCATGCTATATATGGATAATATTATTGTCTTCTCAACCATGTGATATGATGAGTTTCAGTGGCTACCTGAATGAAGTTAGTGAGCCCCTTTTAGTTATTAAATGCTGAACGATTCAAGGTAAATTGGGACAATGTTACAAAAAGGACTATTATAGCTACAGTAACTAAAATTAGTTAGCTATACTATACTCATTCTAGCAGGTACAATGTCTTGGGGACTTCAGCAGGGGGACTTCCATCGAAAAAAGGGGGGGCACATGCCCCTGTGCCCCCTGGCTCCTATGCGTATACATGAAGTGCCAAAAGGAGATATTTAAATATAATAGTTAGTACAAATAATATGATATTATTAAGGCTTTCTTAGGATCCGAAGCAAAATGTTTACTGACCTCATTTCCTGGGTGCTATAAGCATGTCTTTGGGCTCTCAGTCAGTAAACATTATCTCCTTAAATTAAGAAGCCATGCATGTGTTAATGATATGAAATCAGAGGGATCTACAGGACCAAACCTGTCTGTACCTAGCTGCTATGTATTCCAAAGTTCCTACGTCTTTGACAACATGCAGGAATTATTCTTATAATAAAATACGTTAGCATTTACTTGAAGCTTGCATGCACAGATAAATAGATCTTTACTCCGGTAAGAAAGAATGTCATCAAGGAAACGTCTTATCAACTAAGAAGAATTCGAAATGATGAAAAATTTGGAGGGTTTTTCAAGTCAGGCATTTTGGCATTTTATTCCCACTTGGTTATAAATACTCTGTGTATATGGAGGCCATGAGGAGCAATAAGTTGCATCATGGGCATTAGTACGTATATTTTATTGTTAACAGTCCAAGTGTTATAATAAAGGCATTACTGTAATAAATGTATTCTATTGTTAACAGTCCAAGTGTTCACTGTTACAGTAATTCAATGAGACCTCAGGACACTACAAAAACGTATATATTATCGAGTCTAACCAACAAAGAATACATGTATAATAATTTAAATTATACCTTAAACTCCATATACGTACTGGCCTTATATGCATGGTCTGCATCACAATTTATATTAAAGTAGTGGCTATAAAATGTAATGATGTAAGTGTACTATTGAAAATCCTTCAAAAACAATAGTATAATATGTATTATTTAGTAATACTACTATTTAAATACAGATAATTCTATATTGGTCAGAAGACCAGCTATTTACTATATATAGGATGTATAGGATGCAAAACATGGCATGTGATGCCCAACGATCTTGCTGCAGTAGACTATATATACAGTAACTACGGTAGGCGTATCGTATCGTAATCGTAAAATGGTCAAATTACGATTACATTCCGATATGAATTACGATTTTGTTGATAAATCATGATGGCCGAATTACGGTGCTAAAGTAGAGAAATTTACGGACATCCCAGATCAAATTACGTTAGCGATGTGCAATGAAACTAAACTGAAGTGAATCAGAACGCTGCACTCGCAAAATCATCAGATCGAATTACCCACGAATTTCTCAAACTTCAATCCCCATACCCTTTGTGTAAACAAGCATGATTAGCACTTGGAACACAGCTAGCCATGCAGTGTCTCTGTGGGTCGGCCTGCCTACAATTGTTTGTATCTTAGAGATATAATTACCGTCACGAAGGATGGTCGTTGGGTTCGAGATAGTGAGCTAGCCTATACAATGATCGGATCTTCGAGATCCTGAGATAGGATGGACCTCAGTAAAATGGATCGCTTCTGGCGTAGATGTGCTGATCGGATTACGATTTACATTTGCCTCCAGGTCAAATTACCCTCAAGACGATGATCAAGGGCTATGGCCGCTTCGAGATCGTGAGCTAGTCTACGATGGTCACAGCTTCAAAATTGTCGGATAGGATGAACCTGGGTGATCGAATTACGATTTTTATAAGCTTTGAGATCAAATTATGGCAATAAATGGCATCCAAATGAAATTACGATTTTCACTATACACACACCGTAACTGCAATGACGATTATGGTAAGTTACTTAACTATTATGCTACGGAAACTTTTTTTGATGTCTACCATTATACACTCACTGATCTTCTTATACTGTTTATCAACCACACAACTTACCCTGGTCAATTCTGAGTACCCACTGTCCAGCAACACCACTGTTTCCAGTAGCATTAAAAATATTTACAGTAGTATTCTTGGGAAGTCTGAAGTAAATGCCAACCGGCTCATAATCAGCTACATAGCCAATTACTGGAGGATCTTCATTTCTACCTTCCAAGTGACGAATTAAATCATCAGGGTGGGGATCATTACTCTGATCATAGTTTAAAATTGCAAAACTAGCATTCCCGTCTGTAGCCAAAATGACTTGAAGGGTCACCTAAGTATACGAGAAGTTTAAAGTATACGCATATTATACAAGAAATTAAACTCAGTCTCAAAACATGTGGGTATTATTAACCATGCAGAACAGACCTATAGTATAGAATGAATTCAAAAAAGTAATCATTACACTGTATAGTGTAATTTTAACAAGGCATCCTACATCCTAATAGGTGCATAAAGTCTTAATTATAAAGTAGCTACACCAAACAATTTGAAATCACAATGAACATACCTTAAATGTATTATCATGAAAGAAAGGTGCATTCTTGTAAGTAGCCACCAGTGCCCAAATTGGCACAAACTTGCTGTCGTACACTTGGGAAGCGTTCAAAGCTTCTGCAATGTAGTCTTCAATCATGGTAATTTCATTGGTTGTATTATAGATATAGTAAAACAGGTCACTGCCTGCTCTGTTTAAGTTTAAGTCAAAAGCATATAGTGCTAAGCCATAGCGAGCAATCCGAGGGAAATGATCATTAAAACTAAACAAAGAACCCAGGGACATCTGTGCCGTAATGAAATCAATGTGCCCATTGGTATCAATCTGCAAGTGACAAATAGAACACGGCATGGATAACATAACATTTGACAGTTTATATAGAGCATGATAGCATTGAATTTCAAACACAAGTCAACATAGTAAGTTGATAGGTATACATTTGCAATCTAATACTTTTTTGCTTTTAATTAGCAAACTTAAGTTGAAATATGTTATATGCAACGTTCTGGTGATACAGAATGACACAAAGATTTCTCAACTCTGGTAGAGATTCGGAGCTTAAAGACATGCTTCCGTTATCAGAAATGGAACGCCAGGACGAAAGGCATGCAGCAGGAGTTGGAGGAGCTATAGAGAAGCATCAAGTGGCTTACTATAGAGAGCAAGATATTAGAAACTTTAAATATGCAAAAACATTGCCGAGGACTTTCTAATTTTCCGTGTGAAACACAGTAAGTTTATAAAGTAACTTTTTTGCGTGGTGCTAAACCTCTCTATTTTAATACTAGGTGTGCACAATGTGTACAACCTCGTGACCAAGCCTATAATATATTGCAAATGGCCTTGGAGAAACTAAAAGATGGGAAATGTGGTTTTAGTATCATGGTTGAGGTAGGTCATATTAATATTATGTTTTGCAACTTATTTTCATGCATAATATATTATTTGCAATCAAGATTGTCACACCCAGTTCTGATCGAATCACCATAAATTCCTCTTTCTATCAGACTAAAATAGGATTAAGATGGAAAGTTATTCTCGATTCCTAGAATAATTCCAACTTTTAGTATTGGATGATATGCCATTTTAACAAACCCTTTTGCATATTTACATAAATATGCACAAATCAGCAAAGAAAGCCAAAATGAGGGCAAGTGGTAGATATTTCTTTCTTAAAGATAAAAGAAGTTGAACACGTTAATTGCAATTGCTTGCATTGGTGAGGTTCTGTGTCTATAATTATAAGAACAATATACACCCGCTGATCATCATGAGCTAATTTGCTGCATGAGTACTATGACGTGAGTATTATGACGTGTTGGTTAGAAATGAAGAGCTAGACCCAATGCATAGGTTTCAGAAATGTTTCCACTTGCATACATAGTCTGTATGTGGGGGAGGGAGAAGATGTTCAAGAAGTATGAGATGATTTTGTGGATTTTTGAGCATGATTTTAGAAGAAGAGGTGTATTTTAACGACTTGGAGGATTACCAGCTACCCCAAATATTGAACCCCTCTCGCAATTTGCAAACTTTGTGGGGTCAGCTAGCAGAACTTCCTTCTCTCGGCCCTGCTATAAAGCCGAACAGAAAAGCTGCAGCATTTGTTTCACCCACAGCTTGCAGCATCTATTCTATCAGGAACTCTGTGTCCTGGGTATTTAAACCCCACATCAGACTTCCCTTATTGCCACATGCATGATTTAACTTTGATTTATTGTAACTTTTGGCTAAAATGGTGGTGTTTCTCTCTAAGATGACAAATTATTAGATCACTTCTGGTACCTGACAAAAATTAAAGTCACATGACAGAAATATAGGAATGACCACAAATTTTACACAATTAGAATACAAACAAACCACAGAATTGTGGCCTGACAAAAATTACAATAATGAACGTTAATAGAAAGTACACAAGTAACACACGATATACACAGAAACAGAATGGGGAGAACACATATACGTATGCTCATTTATCCTCACTGAATGGGACCAGTTTATGTTCAGATTCATATATATAATATGTGAAATATTCGGATAATATGTGAAATGTAAAATATATTATGTTAACTTATATATATACACAACTACAAGTCTTATAGTGCAGGTACATGCATAAGGGATTATTATTGACTTATGAATACATGTGGTAAAGCTTTTATATATTATGTTAGCTCAAGTATGAACGTATAGTTATTATTATTATTAATATAATATGAATGGGATGCACTTTTAGAAACAATATACATATACTATATTATACTGACAGTGTTCTGAATACCAAGTAAAATATACGATAATATTATAGGTTGGATAATCTGAGGGTTGGATAAGCAAGGATCTACAGTACAGTAGCCGCTAGCATTTACAAACTATCAGAACATTTTTGGCTTTTTGCACGATTGAAAGAATTTTGTGTTGGACATTTGGCTGAGCAGTGCATGCTTGTTACACACATGCGTGCGTGCAAACACGCATGCGCACTCACACACACACACACACACACACACACACACACACACACACACACACACACACACACTAATTTTGTCAAGCATGCAAAGGAATTCTGCTCATATATATTATATCTTCCCAAAATAAAATTAATAAATCTGATAGGATTGAAGCTAATAATTGTATGTATTTTGCGGCATAATCGACGTGGCCTTTGACGGAAAACTTGTATTCTTACTACGGATACCATTGTGCACGAACATGCTTGGCATTAGCATTCTTCTACATGGCCATCAATACGGATGCCGCTTTTGTTTTCCCTGCGTGAATCATTTTACCATAATAAGGACGCTCATGAGTCTACGTATTTCGGAACATACACTGCATAGTTAGAAAGTGGTCGCATCTTTTCCCAGGAGGAGTTTGCGGACAACCCAGTGTTTCGATGCGAAAAGTCATATTCTTAGACTAGTAGGATTTTTCCACAGCTTGTAGGTTTGTATGGACTGTATATTCGTAAAATTCCTAAAAATCACCTCAGTAAACTGTGTAAACTGCAAACCAAAAATAGCCCTATATTCATTACAATAATTACAAGATTGTGAACAGGGTAATCAATAAGGTTTAGCTGTTTTTACTACAATATGTGTGAAATGTACTAATCTCACTTGCAAATCATCAAATTGCGTTCCAAGGAAAGGGAAATCAACATTCTCTATTCTTGTGATTCCATCATCCCTAGATTCTGCTCTGCTGAATCCACTAAACGGGTATCCAACAAAGTCTTCCAACGTTATGGCAGTACCAGTATGAAGAGCAGCATTCAGCGTGGAGACCACAATGAGAGCAGATAAGACTTTGTTCATAATCCACCCTTCTTTTGGCTAGCTAGGAACATTTGTGTGGGAAGCAGCCACTGTTGCCTGTTATGTAGCAACAAACCAAGTTTGGAATTCAGCATAATATCAACAGCTCACACTTAAAATAAACATGATTAAAATTCTTTAGTATAGATACATACCTATGGTATGTATCATGATTAACACCTTCCATACAGTATAGTGTAGTAGCTTAGGATACACAAATTTGTGAACATAAGGATGTACCAGCTGCTAGTCCACAGCAAAAGTTGTTTACTACGGCGTTGGTACTGATTTGTTTTGACATCTTTCCTTTTTAATCTTCCCACAAATTTATGTATCTTGGGCTGATTCTTATTATATTGGAAAAATACACTGCTAAACGGGAAGTGCTGATTGTCTATATAGATTTACTTTGATAGGCCCAATGGCATGCGGAGTGTAGTATTATTATAGCGAGGAAACAGCTACACTATAGTATATATAACTTTAAAATTTAAGTCACACCAAAATTATTTCTCAGCTGGTTTGCAGGCTGTTTACAGATGATATTTGGCTTAGATGCATGCACATTGCTCACTTCATGTGCTCCTTTATCCTTTACATGTGTCAAAATCATGGTCCCCATGGTCCCTGCATGCCTCACGTTCACATGTAACCCCATTGGCAATAATTAAAGTGGATGAAGCTGCAAGATAACAATATTTTATAGTGTAAACTGTGACTCCATTATTGCATGTTCTGTGCAACTTTTCCACGTTATGTATGATGTGCTGGATGTTGGTTCTAGTTTCATAGATTAAGCTATGCTTTAAATTGTCTTGCACAAGAATGAAACCATGTAAAGAATGTGCGTGTTTCCGTCATGATGGCTCGCCTTTCTGATTGTGCGTCAGGGTACGTCATGTCAACAGGTCCAAAAGAAAATGGTAACTGTACGCCCACTATAGATGAACTGTTTGATCAGGAATTCAAGTACAAAATATCGTACACTGATAATATAAACCTCGTTAGTGAGTACATGCAACTGGGGACTCTCCAAATTGCTACTCATTATCAGTAGTACCAAGTGTTGCTAACCATACAAATTAGTATTATGGGTTATAAGCTGGGTATCGTATCCTTGTACTTCCTAACCAGGTATTACTCCAGTGTTAATTCTTACTAATGAGGCTCTACTGTATTATGATTGAGTTCAGAAGTGACCCTTGGCCTGGGGGGTAAAATGGGGTAACCTGGAACAGGGGCGATATTTTTTGCTACCACCAAGCTTTCTGTTTGTAGAATCTGATGTTGAACTTCCAATTTATGCAGATAATACCTACAAACAAGAAAGCCTGTCAGTTGCTGTCGGCACTGCTTTTTGTCCCCATTTGAAATGACCCCACCCTCCAAAATACCCTGCTATATTAATTGTGACCACATATCAGATTCTGAAGCAATGTGCAATTCATGGACAATTTGTTTAAACGCATGATTCTTGCTGAAGCAACAATCTTTAGCTCCTGTAATTTGGTATTGTTACGAAGGTATCCTGCATGGAAGGGGGGAGGGGAGGCAGCCCCACCCCAAAAGTGCATGTCTTGATGTGTGCTGCACCTGGTCCAATGAAGTTATATACGATCCAACCAAGGGAATCATGTTGGTTGAATCATAGACATGCAAGGTTGTATCTGTTGTGCAGAGTTTGACATAGATTTGAAGATATATACTAATCAAGAACACCCCACAATTTAGATCAAAGATCACATGCATAACCACTGATATTGTGAAGTGTTCCAAATACAGTAACTGTTGTATTTGTTGTACTTGGCTTGGAATTAATGTCCAGGCACATTTTCTGCACCAGGTTTCAGAAGTTCCCGAATTTATAGCGTGTTCGGTTTCATCCGTCCGTTCACGTCATCGTGTGGTGGAATGCCATGGAGCCTTCTAGAGCCTGTCATAGTTGAAAGCAGTAGAATTTTGGTGTGTTGTAGTGTTGTCAAAGGGACATGCATGGCTTCCTCCACGTATTTGCCAGCTGCTACCATTAGGCTTTTCCGCTGCAGATGGAACTTCAATTGCATGCTCAAAGCGTCCTTGGTTTTTTCCTTCTTTCCTTATTCCTTATTATAGTGGACCAATTAAGTAGTCTTAAGTCTTAAGTATGCCATAATCCTGAGCGATTTGTGTCTTCATTCTGGTCTTTTTGCGATCGTTCTTCTCTACAGCTGCTATATATAATTCAAGTTCCAATTTCTTAGGCAAGGTTAGAGTAGATTGCTTGCTAGCCATTCTCTAGCATTTCCTATATAATATATGCTTTCATGTACGAGGTGTGTGTGTTAAGCATATAAAAGTATAAGTAAAGGGAGTGCATACTCTTAGGAAATGGAAATCGTGTATATGCCATAAATAAAGATACGTTTTTGCATTTTACTTATATGAGTTTGTGCTTGGATTGGATTGGATTGGATTAATCTTATTTAGACTGGGACACCTACTTAGCCATATTGGCTACTTTTCAGGGAGCCCAGTAATCACAAGTACAGAATCAACAAACAAACAAACAAACAAACAAACATACTACATTGTTAAATGTTCAATCATGCAACGTTCAATTCTTTTGGTGGCTGTAATGGGTATTCTTCACTCTCCCCTCTTGGTGCATGTGGTGGCAGGGGGGTGCAGAGAAAAAAGGCCAGAAACACCATCACTGGGATTGAACCTTAGTCCATCCCATAACTCAGCTCTTGTAGTTGCATCAGCAGCCCACTAAGCCACCAGCACCCCCCCCCCCCCCCTATTGGGGGTGGGATCTTGGGAATTTCAATTATGCACATGGTGCACTTAGCACGTATTACTTGTTAACCATGTTCGAGGTTTGGTTGTACCTTATCATCAATTGGAATTCTGCTGTATCACGGGCAATCTTTATTGCTGTGCCGGTGTCTAGATAGTAGCCCAGGTGAAAAGTGGGGGGTGTTGCTATGCTTGAATAACTCAGGTTTGTTGCAGCTGTTTCATTTCCAATGTCACAGCCTCTCTCAGACCCTAATACCCCATGCCAATACACAATATTATGCGTTAATTGGTGTGTGGAAATGATTTCCATCTGCTGCACTGTCACAGGCTCTCTCGGGCCCCCATGCCAGTAGCTAGGCATCACTCTATGCGAATGATTTCCTTATGTGGGCCAATTTGTTGCTCCGCAAAAGACTCACTGAGCCCCATACCTCCATGCCAGTTCATAGCCATTGGTGTATACAAATGGTTTCCTTGTATTATACTATGGGTCCATCCATTGCTGTAACAGACTCTAGAGCCCCATACCTCCATGCCAGTTCTTATAGCCCTTGGTGTATGCAAATGATTTCCATAATATAGTACATGCATATTGAACTGGTAAGGCTCTGAAGCTAGAGGTTAATGACCATTGCTGCACTAACATAGCAAAGGAACATATAGAACAGTGAACCTCTCTTGTCCGACACTCAAATATAGGGCTGGGTTGGGTTAACTGTGAGGTTGTCGGACATTAAGCATACTTATACGTACTTAATATGACCCCACAAGATGGTCAGATTAGAGAGAATGTTGAATTATAGACGTGTTGGTTTACAGAGGTCTAATTCACTGAACATTGTACAGAATGGAATGTGACATACCTGTGTAGTATACATATGTCATATCTCAGGAAGCCTTATACTGACAGGTGTGAAATTTTTAGAATACTGCACTTATAAACAAGGTGAAGTATGTGCTTTGGCACTGAAATAAAATTGTTGAAACAAGATTGCACATACCACTGCACCAAATAAAATGTAATAGTTAGATGATAGAATTTTGCGGTCTTTGGCCGCAAAACACTATACGTAGAGGTTAGGCAGAGTCACGTGAATGACGTAGCGAGTGGCTTTCGTGTGCTACGAATAGTAATAATCATGGTGAAGAGCTATTCTGCCAATGGGTACACATATTGTTTTACGAAGGACTGTGGCCTTGGTTTTTATCGCTTACAGACTTAAACTATGGATGTTGGCGATGAAACAAAAGGATTGGATCGACACCAAAATATACGAATTCGAACTCACATGGATATATGCAGCGCTCATTTTGTGAAATGCAAGAAGAGCGACGACCTGCTTCCGCCCTGCTACGTGCCTACTTTGGACTTTATGGAACTATAAAGTCCTGTGAGGGGGAAAAGCATCCAGACATGGTATGATATGATAGAAGTCAGGTGAAACAAATGAAGGAGGTATATAGACGTGGACAGCAGCTGCATGGTCAGGGTCTGTGAAGGAACTCTTCTTATGCATGCCTGAGGAATAACGGGAATCATACCAAGATATAAATATAAATATATAAAATAATATGAATATATATATATATATATATATATATATATATATATATATATATATAATATACATAATACAATGGCTGTTGCCTGTACCTTGGACTCGCACAATCTATGGATGTACACACACATCCAGCTTGCTATAATATATTATATGCATTGTTGCATTGCATATTTTATATATATAGGTATTTATTTTTAACTTCACCTGTTCCATATGTATATATATGCAGGCATTGGTAGAAATTCTTAGACACTGTGCAAATTCCTACATCCCGCAGCACATATGTACTGTATAATGTGCAGCACATTATACAGTACATATGTGCAGCACATATATATGTACTGTATAATGTGCTGCACATGCGGGATGTAGGAATTTGCACAGTGTGCACTCATGCAGTCCAACTAAACTCTGTCTAGCCCTATACCCGTCTAGCCTCATGTATGTGTAGACCTATGCTCGTCTGGACTGATGTAGTAATGTTTTATCATGCATGGATAGACAGATAATGCATGGCACAAGTTATCAACAATTGATCACACTACAGTGCACATATACAGTGAATTCTCGTTAATCCGCCACCGCTTTATCCGCCAAACCCTTTTATCCGCCATCAATTTTGTGCATGAATTATGACAAAATACTGCAAATTGATTTGGATAATCCGCCAAACTCATTAATCCACCAATATTCTTCAAAACGAATTGTGGCGGATTAACGAGAATTCACTGTATATATATGCACGTTTCGCCCACTCCGTCTTCTTCAGGTACACTAAGTATACGTATAAAAAGTGATGACAATTGTGAGTGGGTGGAACAGTAACCAAAATAATTATAATAATGGAATATTATGGGATTAAAACATGCTGCCTGTGATTAATTGTTGACAAATTTTGACAGGCGTTATCTGTCCAAAGCTAAAACATGCATGGCTACGTATACATCAATTAGTTACATTGCATGCGTGTGTTTTATAATATATTTAAAGTTAATACGCCTTTGATCCACTGTACAAGTCGCCACTGCATTATAATAGTTAGGTAAGTAGCTTTATTTCAATCATGCAAGCAATCCTCATGCATGCATGCATGAATAACACTGCATGGCCTATTGCTATGCCTACAAGTGCATGCACAGATCGCGATCAATATCACATGCACTGATGTCAGTGTATATACAGTCACGTGCAATGAGTATAACAATATACGCCCAGCACTCCCTATAAATGCCTTGCATGGAGACACACTTGCAGGACTCTTGCATATGGCATGGCCAGCCAGCTGCTAAACATCCACACATGCATGCATGCATTATGCATTTCACACACATCATTATTAATAATAATTATAAAAACTGTGTATACATATATATATATGATCTGGCTCAGTATCCTGCCCCAGACATGCATGCGCAGTCTAGTGAGCCAGACTATATAATAGCTTTGTAATGTGATCGACCACTATAACTACTACACTGTCTGGTGTTGGTGACCGACGAGGTGGGCCCATCTGAATCTCCCTCCGGCACGGGGCCCATCATGCCGGGGGCTTCCCGTTTCCCGGCTTGTTGATGGGTCTCTTGGTGGCACAAATATTATGATTGTATTATACTATAGTACACCACATGCATGCCCAACTTTTATAATAGAGGGTTTCAACATGCCGCAGCTGCAGTACATATGCTGAGCTGCAGGATCGAGCTCCCCTGCAATCTAGCAACCATGCATTCAGTACTAGTGCTGCATGCACAATGTAATATAGAACATACACATTCACATGCCCCCACATACATACATACGCATGCACACACATTATATATTAATATAATGTTATTATTATAATAATAAGGCTTGAACAGGCCAACATACTATATAATGTTATGTATTCAATCACACAATCCACTTAATATATTGCATCCATGCAGGACACATATGCATGTACATTGCCTACAATAATTTTTGT
>CAUJGJ010000092.1:46200-48700 GCA_963170055.1 Halisarca cf. caerulea
TGTAACTATATAATAATTATATAATTATTGTATACAGATCGAGTAATACTTTCTATCATGACTGCATGACTGACAAAAGGGAGGATATAAAAGAATCTCAAAGACAGTTTGTACAGCAGTGTATTCAACCAAGTTCATCTAATAGCCTAGAATCACATGCAGAAAAAATTACACCAAAAATTATCAAAGATAAAAGTAATAATACTAAAAGATTGATATAAAAGGTAGACTTGGCTTTGAATTAAGTTGGCAGTTGTTCTAGGAAACTTTGATAGACCTGAGACAAAGAAGAGAGGAATACAGAAGCATAAACACTTTGGTTTTCGTGTGTCTTTACATTCGTGGCATACACATAGGAAATAAGCCATTCCACACAAGTTTGCATCTGTGAAAATTTAAATCGGGCTCTTGTGCAATGGCAAAACATGGCCGCCCATGAACATAAATTTAAAGCATAAAAATTAAAAACAGATGCAGTATTTAGTCCACTTGTTAGCAGACTATAAAGATATTAGAAACTTGTCAACATGCTAGATCAACTTGGAGATAACGACAGTACACCTGAAGAATTAATACCTTCAGTTTAGCAACGTGAAATTCAATGATGATTTCTTTAGTCTACAATAGTTTCAATACATTTTGGACCCCAAAGAGGACAATCACACAACAAGCGATTCGAGTTTAAAAAACTTGTGGGCCGCCCACGGCCCTGGAAACTTGAATCGCTTGGAAATCGTCTTCGAAGAACTCTTCTGGTCGAAAAGACTCTTTGCTGATAAAATCAGAAGCGAACAAATGAATTTTACCGAAATATAGCCAAAAGATTACGTACCGACTTCGCGTCCGCCATGTTGTTGACATATATATATATATATATATATATATATATATATATATATATATATATATATATATATATATATATATATATATAGACATCCTTCCAGACGTTCCGGACACTTCCGGTGAAAGTAAAAACAATATAGACTGTCCTAAAGTGTCATCTATCCAGAGATTCTACAAATCCAATGTATTCTATGTATTTTAACATCTCAACATATCATATCACATACAACAAGTTCTGATTACAAATAAATTTGATATCAAGAACAGATTTAGTGTTCCCTTATAAGACAGTAAGCTAGTTCTAATGCATGCCGTGCCTGATGGTTGGATGAGTCTGATAATCATATGCACAGACATGGGGGATAAACAATACACAATGACTGTATAGTGTAAAGGAAACACACACACACACACACACACACACACACACACGTATGTATGTACACACACACACACACACACTTATACGTATCCACACACACACACACACACAAACACACACACACATACACACACACACACGTATGTATGTACACACACACACACACACACTTATATGTATCCACACACACACACACACACACACACACACACACACACACACACACACGTATGTATGTACACACACACACTTATACGTATCCACACACACACACACACACACACACACACACACACACACACACACACACACACACACACACACACACACACACACACACACACACACACACACACACACACACACACACACACACACACACACACACACACACACACACACACACACACACACACACACACACACACACACACACACACACAAGTCCACACAGACAAACAAACCTTAAAATTATTTAAAAAAAACAAGAAAATCCTATATCAACATATCGTTTCTAGTTGGACTCAGTGCTAGGGGTCCCGATCCATCACAGGCATTGCAGGGAAAGAAGACTTTCGGTTTGAAGATGACCAGGTAAACAACCACACAGTCAAGGAAGAGAAAGTAGAGCAGCCATATTTTCCAATCATTGCAAGGATGTCTTCTTGTTGGCCTTCTTTTTAGTCTGCAGAAAGAGCAAAAACAGTGAGTAGATTATTTGTAATTGTTGCAAGAGTGAAGGTATATCTATAGTTTGCATGGCCTGAATGAACAGGTATAGTTTTCTGTATCTGCAATGCCAAAGAATTTCTACCATCCCATGTTACCAGGCACATGTTGCAAGAATTGTTACAACAATTACGGTGAGACCTCCTTAATCCAACACTGATTGGGACCTGAAAATAGTGTAAGATTATCTAGGAATTTGTCTAGTTATGGAATGTTTGTTAGCATACTTTAATCTGGAAAGTGTGCCCTACGAGATGGTCAGATTAGAGAGAATGTTGGATTATAGAGGTGTCGGGTTACCAAGGTAATTTGGACACTGTAAAACAACAATTAATGGAGGGATTTTGGCCCATGTCAGACACTCTACAGCAAAATCCTCACCTCTGTTCAAGTTTGGAGATAGTGTTAGACTTCTCTGCAACTCTGGGAAGCAGAATAACACATAAAACAAAAATTAATTTCATTATAATATTTCACTGATACGTAAATGGGCACCCACGCGTAATTCCCACTACACAGATGCACATGTGCCCATACAGAAAA
>CAUJGJ010000092.1:51200-53700 GCA_963170055.1 Halisarca cf. caerulea
TGTGTGCATATGTGTGTGTGTGTGTTGTGTGTGTGTGTGTGTGTGTGTGTGTGTGTTGTAGTGTAGAGCGTTCACTTTGGTACTACTTAACACAATTAGTTATGAGTACGTACTACATGCATATAGTTAAGTGTACACCACATGTGTGTGTATGTGTGTGTGTGTGTGTGTGTGTGTGTGTTGTGTGTGTGTGTGCGTGCGTGTGTGTGGCAGTACAGGTGTAAATTTTGCAGTATGTACATACGTATATCATCAAACCAGCTCAGGACCAGACAATAAGTTTGAATTATCCATACATTAGAATTGCAAGGAGTGAATATAATGGTACTGCTATTTATACTGATTCGGAATAGCAAGATTATGCGTTATGTGCAAGTGTACACATGCGCACATGTATGCATGTTGTGTACACTTGAACATGCCTTATGTATTAACATGCCAGCAATTCTTACCTTCAGTTGCTCTCCGAAAGCTCCCAAATCCTCCAGAAACATTCCAATGGGTCGAGAGTCGATACCAATGATCAGCTGATTGTACAGGTCTTCAGAACAGCTGGTAAACTCTTTTAGCTGGTCCTTGAAGACCCTCCACTGTTCACATCTGGTGCTTAACTCCTCTTCCCAGTTCTGGGATGATCCAGACAGTTCCTCTGCTTGTTGAAAAGCAGATTCTGATTCTGAACTGAGACGATTGGGAACCTAAATTGAAACAGGCACCATGCACATGTGATGAATCCAACATGAAAGTACTAGTGAACAAAATTCAGAACCTCGCTGGATAAATTGCAATTTGGAATGAATGTGGGAATAGCAGTTATAGCTGTGTAACGCTGTTGCCTACCACTAGCGCATACACCCGGGAGAGTTCGGGGCGAACGAGAACACTTCACTAAACAACTCAATGATTCTTGTCAAAAACATACTCTAGCTTCTCTACAGCAACACAATACATCACCTATCTCTGTCTAATGGTGTGTGCTCAATCAGTTCTTTACAGTAAAAAGTGATAAGCACATAACTACTAGCAATAAGACTAGGCTAAATAGGGACAGTAATGAAGTCCTGTTAAAGCAATGTTTCCTCTACAGCTGTATATAATGGCGGTCAAAAATGGGGGTCGCCATGGAGAACTTTCCGATTTCAAAAAAAGAACCCCACTCTACTGGGCGAAGTGATTCAGACAACGCTCCGTTCTTTGCATACATCAAAGTCCACATCCGATTGGGGTATTAAGTTAGTTCAGACCTGTCAACCGCATGAACTGGGAATGTGAACGGATTGTGGATTTCTATTGAGTAGTTTGATTTTTGTTCAAAATTTATGCATCAACTTGTAACGCACGCTTAACTAAGTCTTTTATTATGCATAATCTATTAATTATATTTGAGAGGTAAATAACAGATTAACAGATAACAGTCGGCTAGCAAGATTACTTCAGTTAAAGGAGAAATCTTCAGGCAGTGGATACTACTGTAGGCATGAAGAAACAGTACAACCGAACCAAAATGAGGTACACTGTACACACACAATGATGACTAGACGAGCAACGTCCTGTGTGTACTATAGGTGAATGGATGACTAGACAAGCAACATCCTGTGTGTACTATAGACAGTGACTGGATGACTAGACAAATGGCATCCTGTGTGTACTATAGACAGTGACTGGATGACTAGATGAGTGACTCCTGTGTGTACTATAGACAGTGACTGGATGACTAGACGAGCGACATCCTGTTTGTACTATAGACTGTGACTGGATGACTAGACGAGCGACGTCCTGTGTGTACTATAGGTGAATGGATGACTAGACGAGTGACGTCCTGTGTGTACTATAGGTGAATGGATGACTAGACGAGTGACGTCCTGGGTGTACTATGGGTGAATGGATGACTAGACGAGTGACGTCCTGGGTGTACTATAGGTGAATAGATGACTAGACGAGTGACGTCCTGGGTGTACTATAGGTGAATGGATGACTAGACGAGTGACGTCCTGGGTGTACTATAGGTAAACAGATGGTGAATTAATGCACTGCAGAATGGGTATGATTTAGTGGAGCTGCCAGTACTTGATTGTTTGGTTGGTAAAATTACTCAAACAGAGGAAATCTCAGTCAGTGGCTACTATTCTAAGGGTGTATAACAACTCTATAAAATGGTGAAGGATGTACTTAGGATTAACACAGAACCTTGAACATCTGGTGTATGTTTGAGAGGTTGTCAGTTGAGAAAGGTGTCAGATTACAGAGGTGTCAGTTGAGAGAGGTGTCAGAATAGAGAGGTGTCAGTTGAGAGAGGTGTCAGAATAGAGAGGTGTCAGAATAGAGAGGTGTCAGTTGAGAGAGGTGTCAGAATAGAGAGGTGTCAGAATAGAGAGGTGTCAGAATAGAGAGGTGTCAGAATAGAGAGGTGTCAGAATAGACAGATGTCAGAATAGAGGGGTGTCAGAATAGAGAGATGTCACTGCACAATAACGAGATTGTTGGATTACGGGATGACTTT
>CAUJGJ010000092.1:58700-63700 GCA_963170055.1 Halisarca cf. caerulea
TGAAGAAGTTCACTGAAAGATTTCCAATTCTGATTGAGGTCGTTTCTGCGGGAAGACACATCTGTAGAACCATTCTTCTTCTTTCCGTCATGTTGTTCGAGGTAGTCGGCCATTTTCTCCACAAGATCAACCGAAGGGGCCTTTTCGCTGCACGAATTGCCCAAAGCCTTTGAATACAAGACAAGAAAGACACAAATGCTCTTTACCAATTCATCTGCAGTCGCCAGTTCACTCCCTTCCCTTCCACTCTAGTAAAATCAAACTTTGCAGGGACGGAGTTTTCATTCAACAATTTAGCAAGTACATACAAACAGTATGTACGTACGTATATACAGAGCAAATATATAAGGTGAAATCTTTGATACTGGATGCTCTGAAATAAGGACACTCTCTCTACAAAGGACACAGCTTGAGGTCCAAAAGTTTTCTCCCTATAGTCCTAATACATTATGAATCTCCCAAAGAGGATAATCTGCTTATTGTAAGCTGCCCTGTACAGTGAAACCTCTATAATAAGGACACCATTGGGACCACCGTAAGCTGTCCTGTACAGTGAAACCTCTATAATAAGGACACCATTGGGACCACAGTAAGCTATCCTGTACAGTGAAACCTCTATAATAAGGACACCATTGGGACCACAGTAAGCTATCCTGTATAGTGAAACCTCTATAATAAGGACACCATTGGGACCACAGTAAGCTATCCTGTACAGTGAAACCTCTATAATAAGGACACCATTGGGACCACAGTAAGCTGTCCTGTACAGTGAAACCTATATAATAAGGTCACCATTGGGACCACAATAAGCTGTCCTGTACAGTGAAACCTCTGTAGTAAGGACACAACTGGGACCACAATAAGCTGTCCTGTACAGTGAAACCTCAATAATAAGGACACCTTTGGAACCACAGTAAGCTTTCCTGTGCAGTGAAACCTCTATAATAAGGACAATTTTGGAACCACAGTAAGCTGTCCTGTACAGTGAAACCTCTATAATAAGGACACCACTGGGACCACAGTATGCTGTCCACCTCTACTAAAGGACACCTCCGAAAATCAGCCACCTGTTTTAACAGGACACCATTGCTGTAGTCCACTTGACATTCCTCACACTAACACACACAGTGGTGTCCTTAATACAGAGGTTTCACTGTACAGGACAGCTTACTGTGGTCCCAATGGTGTCCTTATTATAGAGGTTTCACTGTACAGGACAGCTTACTGTGGTCCCAGTGATGTCCTTATTCTAGAGGTTTCACTATAAACTGCACAAAACAGACAGCATGATGGGCTTGTACAAGTACCAGTACGTATGTTTCCTCTCACTTCACACACGGCTAAGTGCTCTTCTACTCCGTAGTCTTCTTTGTTGAGTACTTTCACTGAAAGACGATTTGCCTCGTTCGTCATCCAGTCAATAATGGACTGAAAGGCTGCTTCGAATTCGTTCCACTTCTCAAGAAGATGTTCTGTGTGTGTGTGTGTGTGTGTGTGTGTGTGTGTGTGTGTGTGTGTGTGTGTGTGTGTGTGTACGTATGTGTGTGGTGTGTGTGTGCATGTGTGTGTGTGTGTGTGTGTGTGTGTGTGTGTGTGTGTGTGTGTGTGTGTGTGTGTGTGTGTGTGTGTGTGTGTAGTACAAGCACAAAACAAACATAATGTCAGTATCAGATATTCTGTACGGGAAGAGGCGATGAGTGATCATAGAAGTACAGTCAAACCTCGTTAACACGAATCTCAGGGGACTGTGCTGAAATTTCATCTCAACAGTATTTCATGTAAACAGTACTACATGTTATGCTTGTATCTGCACTTGGACTTGGCTAGCATTTCATGTTAAAAGATATTTCAGGTTAAGCAGTTTCACGTTAACGAGGTTCGACTGTATGAAGGTGTCAGTGAGATCTTTTGTCTTATGGTGGGCCTTTATAATCCAACACTTTGTGGGCAACAAAATCGTGTCGGCCTACAAAGGTTGCTGGATCCAACAACTCTATAATCCGACATTCCCCCTAATCCGACCGTCTTATCAGGTACAGTCACCACACTAAAGTATGCTAAGAGTCACTCCGTAATCCGACAACCTCTGTAATCTGACACAATTTTGCTGCCCACAGAGTGTCAGATTATTGAGGTTCCACTGTCTACTGTTAATGTGGCGACTCTACAATACAGTATGTTGAGACTGGAGGAGTGTCAGATTACAGAGGTGCCAGATTTTGTAGGCTTTACGACACACAAGTTTAGTATGTGATGTGAGAATTGTCCGACTCGATAAATCCTTTAATGCACAAACCTAAGTGCTCTTTCCTCTTTGCACACTTGTCAAGTAGCTCCTTCAAGAGGTCATTGAGGTCGGACATTTTGTCTTGCAGCCATTTTCCAGGCGGATAAGTGGACAATAACTCCTGGGAAACTTGAATCAACTGAGGCAACTTCTCCTGATGCTCAGTAACATCTTTTTCAAACTCCTAAAATTAGCACAAATGGGGTCACATGAACCAATCAAATCACAGATTGAGTTTGATGTATGAGCCAATCATACAGACTGGTCCACAAGATGTAGACTTCCTTTAAAATACATGGACAAACATACGTATGCATAAACAAATTCACACGAACCAATCCAACAACGCGTGCACAGAAAACATACAATCACATGTGTGTACAGCTACACACATGTACGTATGTACACTGAAACTTTTCTAATCTGCTATACCTGCTAAATCCACTCTAGTTTCCAAAAACGAATTACAAAGCACACACTGAGAGCAAACCTTGTTAATCCGCCAACACTGATAATCCACCATAAAACTGACATTCACAATTGTGGCAGATTAGAGAGGTTTCACTGTACATACATGTGCACACGCACGCACACACACACGCACACACACACACACACACACACACACACACACACATACACACAAACACACACACACACACACACACAAACACGCACACACCGTATGCTCCTCTAGCTCATTTTGAGTCACTCCAATACAGTGTTTGGTGTTCATCTGAGTCTCCAACTTTGACAGTACCTCGCTCAGCCATTGATAAAGAGGATCATAATCTTCCATGAAGCTCTGAACGCTACCCATTGCTTGTTCCAGAAATTCTGGAAGCTCTGTAAATTCCGCTTCCAAAGTCTTTAATCTCTCTTCTGCGCTCCCAATCCGAGTTTCAAAATCCACGTTTGCATTCACACTTTTAGATGAGTCTCCAAATGATGGACTGCCCACAGGCGAGGGGGAAGAGGTTTCGGATAGAGCAGGCGGAGACTTGAGGGACGGATAAGTCGCCGTTAATTTATCCCAAGGCTCTCGCATCTCGGAAACATGGACAGGGCACCCAAGAAAGTCTTCCTTTTGACTCTGGGAGAATGAGATAGAAGAAATGAGTCAAATGCTAAGGATAAAACACACATACATACAGTGAAACCTGTCCTAAAGGTAACCTGTATACAAAGTCCACCTGTCTACAGTGACCAATGTACGCTGTTTCATGGTCCACCTCAGTGATACTAACACATCTCTGTACAAGGACCACATGTCTACAGAGACCACTATCACTTGGTCCCTTCAGTGTTGTTGTAGACAGGTTTTGCTGTACGTATGTACGCACAATGAGTCCTCTGCATTGGGACACCTCAACAATCTGAACCTCTCTAATCTGACCATCTTCTGACATACACTCACTAAAGCAAAACACGCTAAAAGTCACGATGTGTACTTACAATCCGATAACTTCTTACTCCAGCAGTTTAAGGCCCCACAGAGCATGGGATAGAGACGTTTCACTGTGACTAAACCTGTACCATCTGACACTGAGCATGTATGCTCACCAGCAAGAAAATACCGTGTACTCTTCAGAAGAAGGCGGGAAAAGTTGGTCCTTGTAGCGGGCTAGACTATCCTACATGTATGTAGCTTTTTTCTTGCCTCCCAGTAATAATGCCCCCGTCGGCTCTAAGCGAGCTCACGAAGCAGCACATTCTGTAGATTTTTGTGGGCGTTGGAGCATAGACATGCACTAAATATCATGTACTCTTCGATTTTCGTGAGTGTACGTACGTATATTTTGCAGATTTCAGCTTTTAGCTATTTTAGCATACGTATTTACACTCACGGACAGCCATGTTTTGCCATTGCAAAAAGAAACCGACCTATATTATTGCAGGTGTGAACTTTCGCGGATAACTTCTAATCTGCGAATACCGCAAAATTGTAAACCATGTGAAAACTAAAGAGTACACGGCACTACACTATGTAAGATATAGGGCCTATGGTTGGACTACACTATGGAAGATATAGGGCCTATGGTTGGACTACACTATGGAAGATATAGGGCCTATGGTTGGACTACACTATGGACGATATAGGGCCTATGGTTGGACTAGGAAGGGTTTACAATTCAACATTCATTGGTTTCTGACTGACTTACATACGTAAGTACACATGTACACACCTCAAGGTTTGGTTTCTGTGATTCCAGTTTGGGCAGGTCTGCTTCTACCGGTTTGAGATCGGACAGACCTGATTCCATCTTTGTGAGAAACTCCTCAAACTGGCCGAGTTTGAACCACAAGTCCTCCATCTGTGAAAAACACATAGGGGAACTTGCTTAGTAATTACCTGGTTTTGTATACGTACACACTCCTTGATAGTAAGTACTCCTCATTTTGTCCCTGTGTATACCCCATGTACATAAACCACCCTTGATCGTAAGCACCTCTGGTAATAAAGTGCGTGCATGTGTGTGTGTGTGTGTGTGTGTGTGTGTGTGTGTGTGTGTGTGTGTGTGTGTGTGTGTGTGTGTGTGTGTGTGTGTGTGTGTGTGTGTGTGTGTGTGTGTGTGTGTGTGTGTGTGTGTGTGTGTGTGTGTGTGTATGCGTCCATATACGTATGTACATAAGTACACACATACATAGAACCCCTTACCATGGGAACAAAGCTCTCCAATTTAGTTGTATTTTTGCCTGACTCCTCCTCCAC
>CAUJGJ010000092.1:68700-70200 GCA_963170055.1 Halisarca cf. caerulea
GGTCAAACTGTGTACGTACGGTGACCGACCGGGCATTGACCGCTGTACATACGGCGTACGTACGGGTGTTGTTTGTGCCTACGCGGTTTTTTTCTCTATCTGACGCTTTTGCAATTGGCTTGTGGCTTTTGTCTTTGCACTTTGAAACAAAATTCGTTACTTTTCGTTCCTAAAATAAGCCATTCTTGCTCGGAAAACCGATTCCAGCAAACCGCTATCAATTTGCAATAATTACGTAATTATTATTGGCCTATCGTCCGTACGGCATACGTCCGGCGAGTGTACGGTGTACGTCCGTTGATTGACCGCCCGTTTGACCGCCGTTCGTCGTCCAGTTTATTGTGAAAAGTACCGTATGTACTGCAAGTAAAGTGAAGGTAGCAGTTGCTAGCTCGATTGTACGCCCAGTGAATTCTTGTTAAACTGCCACAACTAATTTTGAAAATTTGGGCAGATTAATGAGTTTGGCCGATTATCCGAATCAATGTACAGCCTTTTCAATAAATTCATGCATAAAATTAATGGTGGATAGAAAGGTTTGGTGGATAAAGCAGTGGTAAATGAGAATTGTACGGAAAGTTCTAATGGAATTCACTACCGAGGAAAGGGCGGCATCCAGCCACCTCGTGCCTCCCTAACGGACCTAATGGTTATGGAAGTCTAGGGCACCCAACCTAGCCTAGCCTAGTTAGTCTGGAAAGGGGGTCTCACACCCTCAACAGCAGACATAATGGTCAAATAAGTCTAGAGCAACCAAACCTAGCCTAGCCTAGTTAGTTTACTGTGGGGAAAAACAGCCTGAGGAAAAGTGGACTTCCGTTGGGATTGAACCAGCGACCTTCAGCTTTGTACGCTGATGCTCTACCTTCTGAGCTAGGAAGCCCATCCAGTAGACAAGGCCACGGATCACCCTTAAGAAGGCACCCCTCCTCACTTACTGGCTGAGCATATTGACCCACTGGAGTGACTTGTTGATAAATGATGTCATTTCATACTGGTCACCCAATACTGTCAGAAATAAGACCACCTCACAACTAAGACCAGTTATAATAGTCCCAAAGGTGGTCATATTTGTGAGGTTCAACTAGTACACAGTAGAGCTTGGATAGTAGGTATCCTCAAGGGAAGGTAAAATAGGTACTCACTATCAGAGGTACTTACTATCCAAGGCAAGGTGCCAGATTACAGGTAGGACTGTGGCTAATATGCCAGAATAGTTTCCAGAATAATAGGTTTCTAAATTGAGGGAGCATAATTCCGGAATAAACGGATAGAATATGGGAATTACTGTTGAATCAGATGATCCCTTCACTAACTCCAGCACAGTGGTACCATTATACAGTTTTCCCAATGAGTTTAAAGCACTAACGTTAAGATATTCCACATGTATTATACTGATATTGTGTATCTTCATGATCTTGATCACAAGTTTTCACAATTTAACTTGAAGTTGTGCAGCAATAGAATATTCAGTGAGAATACATCAGGAATAATTGGAGT
>CAUJGJ010000092.1:70400-72900 GCA_963170055.1 Halisarca cf. caerulea
AATTAACAGCATAATAGGATGAAATCTTGAGCACAGTGGAATAGCACATTAGGCACAACATTTAGCATAATAGCCTCAGCCGTAATTACAGAGGTGTCACTGAAGTTCCCTTTGTTTAACTATACGTACGTACATACATGTACAGTTAAATGAAAGGAACTACAGGACAAGAAAAGAGCACAGAATGTCGGATTAACAAGATTCGATGTATAGAGCATTACACATTGCATGCAGGAAAATGTCTGAAATGCTGGTTTAACAAGACTAACCGTGTGCTCTGTCAGTTTCTCCTGAATACGGACCAATGGACCACAGTAGATGAACAACGCTTGACACCTTTCGAGGTCGTCGTGGGCAACATGCCAAAGTGGGAGGAGCTTAGATAAGAGGTCCATGAAATTGGCCAATGAATTGGCTTCACCGCACAGATCAATCCATTTCAGTAGCAGATCTTCAATAGCATCTTCAGTCACAGTGACACGAGACAGTGGAGACTTTGACACCGGGGATACAACAAGGGCGGGGACATTTGATGAACCACTCCCCTCTCCTGGTGGAGACATGGGGGTGGGGGAAGACACAGGAGGTACCAGCCGAGAAAGGCAATCACTCTTTATACTCTCAAACGAGAATTTTGCTTCAGTTGAGAAGGATTCCTGAAACACAAGAAAAGTCACCATAAGCCCGTACTGTACGTATGTACCAGACTGTGGTCACACTCAACCACTCATCTTTACCGATCACTTCACACACCCTCTACAATAGCAGGTATAGTATACATATATATATATATATATATATATATATATATATATATATATATTATTATTATTATTATTATTATTATTATTATTATTATTGCAAAAACATTAGTACAGCAAGTGGTGACTCACTAGCCTTTCCAAGGCTCTGTCAGCGGATTAGTGTTTGCATCCAGAGATTTAACTCAGTATCTATTTTGGGCACTTGCCCTGTGTCTTAATTTTGTGCATTGTTAGCCTTAATATGTGTTCTTTGATTAATTTTTATTTATATTTTAATCATTTGTACGTGTAGTGTCGTGTTTTTCTTGCTGTACTAATGTTTTTGCAATAATATATATATATTATATATATATATATATATATATATATACATGTATGTATATATATATACACTGTATATATGTAGGATACATTAAAACCTCTCTAGAAAGACTAGAATAAAAAGCCCAGCCAATAGGATTGTCCCTGTAGACAGATGGTCCTTGCATAGAGGTGCTAATTAAAAGCCTGTTCCTGATGACCCATTGATCACCCTGTGGTGAACACTAAGCAGGAATGCACGTACATGTAGGGATGTGCGGTATCACAAATTATCAGTTTCGGTATGTATCCCCTCATTCTATCACGGTATCCCTATGATCACGGTATACCGAGTGTTGAAACTGTAGACAACATCAAACGAATCCTTGTCACACAGATTGAAATCATTCACAAACAACAGTCGTGTGTTATACATAGAATGCTCCTTTTGCACCCATAATCACGGCTGCCACAAGTAACAGTTTCACTAGGTTTTGAACACATACGTAAACTAAAAAATACTATATTACACTTACTCCTTCCAATACTGGTCTATCCTTAGGCCCCGTTTACATGAAAACGTTTTCGGGCGAAAATGGAACAGTTTCGTTGCATTTGTACCTTCCGTTTACTTGCATCCGGAGCAAATCTTCCGGATGTAAGAAAACGTTTCAAGTTGCGGATATGTTTGAAATCATTTTGAAAACGATATTATGTAAACAGCAAATACGGAGCCTAGAATCCCGAAATCTCTCCAAAATGCCCGCGCACTTGCTCCTAATCCCTTCCCAGTCCAGGCCTTCAGAGACTTTGGTAGTTTTATACTCCAGCGTCACGTTCAGAAGCAGTTCTGTTTCGTCGTCAGTCCAGGCCGCACTATCAATCGCCATCTTTATCAATTCGGAACGTTTTCATATAAACACGACGACAATGAATCGGTTTCCGGAACACTCGTAACGGGTATTTTTAAAAACGTTTTCATGTAAACGCAGCCTTAGAGAAAACCACGGTATCTCACAATATCACAGTGCTGGAAAAAGTTGGCTGGTATCAGAACTTTGCACAAATAATAAAGCGGCATTACTACGTGTATATTCAGTATATTGCACAGCGCTATGACATTTTAGAACTCACGTATGAATAAGTGTATGTACATACGCAGGTACCCCTGTAATGTTACGCATATGTATGTACAGTCAAACCTCGGTAGTGAGTACACCTGGGGACCCTCCAAAGTGCTACTCACTATCAGTAGTACTTCCTAACCATATAGATTAGTATTATGGGTTATAGGCCGGGGTATCATATCCTTGTACTTCCTAACCAGGTATTACTCATTAACAGTGTTCTTACTAACGAGGTTCTACTGTACGTATGTACGTACATAAGTACGTATGTACGTAATTCAACAAAGGACCCTCACAAAGTATCACAAT
>CAUJGJ010000092.1:80400-90400 GCA_963170055.1 Halisarca cf. caerulea
GTGTGGCTCGTCAATTCATTATTAATTATAGATATTAGCTGTACCTACCACACAGGAACTTGCGCAAGGCTATAATTCATCTTTGCATATTCAAATCAAGTCACACAAAAGTTGGCACCTATCTGGTAGTTGTCAAAGCTAAGGCTCTGAATCTCAGGGGGCATTTGAGCACCCTCTTCGGATATGCCCCCACTTTGTTAGGGCATTCCAGTAGGGAAAAGTTAAAGATTTTTATTCATTCTACAGGATCTCATCTGCTTCGAAGGCACGCTTCCACTGCACCCTCAAACGTACAGCCGAAATCCTTACAAATTTATTCAAGAACACTTCCCACAATTCATAGTGTACCTCATGAAACATCACATGTGAAAGGAGGGATTCAACGGAGTGGGCTAGGACAAATATCACTTGTGGTTTCCTTATCAGCGAGTCCCAATAAGGAAATATAGTACAGTGGACAGGTAACATATGATGTATGTACGTATACGTATGTAGTCCAACCTGCCTAATCAGGTACAGTCAAACTTGTTTACAATGACACCCTTGGTGCCACTAAAATGTGCTGAACTATATAACCAAGTTGTTGTAATAACCAGGACATTTACGTAGTACAGAGACCATTGAATCTGTCCTGCCATGTGTGTTGTTGTAAAGAGGTTGATCATGTTGTAAACAGTGACTTTGTAACCAAGTTTGACTGTACCTCTATAGACCAGTGTTTGCCTAAACCAGCCGAGATTCTCTGGCACCCACCATTAGTTTTCACCATACAAACTGACCTCTACAATCCAGCAACCTGCTAATCCAGCACTGCCTTTCATTCCCCAACGGGTGCCGGATTATACAGGTCCCACTGTGTGCACTACACTACAGCACAGGTCATTGACATCAGCAGACAATTTCTGATACTGATATCAGCACACATTTTCCATTGATCCCCCCATAGCTCGCCCATACACAAGAATACAGCTACTACGTACATACAGTATGTACGTATTAGTTGTACGTACATGCATACGTACGTACCTCAAGTAAGCTAATCAGAGCATCAATGTCGTATGTTCTTTCACTTCCTAAGGAAGTAGGGTCCTCCTCTACTTCCTGTTTTGCTTCTTCCTCTTCCAGAGGCTCCAATCTCATCACATGACATATCTCCTTGATCCAGGCTTCCACTCGCGCCAAATCGGTATGGAACTCTTCTATCTTTTCATGGTAAAGGTCGTCAAAACTCTTCAGTCTGTCACCGCATAGAGCAATCAAATCCTCGGCTTCAGACATTATCTCCATGGCAACAATCATCACAGACCTGTGACAGCTTGTCCAGCTGTTGCCAACGAAAGTAAACAAACAATCTCTGAACGGCTCACACACACACGCACGCACACGTACACACGCACACACGCACGCACGCACGCACGCACGCACACACACACACACACACACACACACACACACACACACACACAGTGACACACACACACACACACACACACACAGTGACACACACACACACACACACATACACACACACACACAGACACACACACACACACACACACACACACACACACACACACACACACGTTTCAATATCCAGCTTTGATAAATCCAAACTCTGCCTCGAAGGACTACTCCTTTCCAACAGCCTTCGCGGTGATGGCGCACCTTCCATGGAGGAGTACTTTCTCATCGGAGGGGACCCTTGTTCGATGGGCGACGAATAGCCACTCTGTCCAGCTATGGTGATCACTATGGGTTGAGGTGTGTTCAGAACCGATTGAATCTCCTCTCGTATTTTTGCCAGTTCCTTCTGAGCATTCTACATTAAACAGAATGTATCGGTGTTGAGATATTGAGCAGTATGTACGTAGATACATATATGTAAGTACATATGTACACACACACACATACATGCACATTTCTTTTTTTTTTTTTTTTTTTTTTTTTACTTCCATTATCATCACCATACACGTCACTGTACAACGATAAAAGAAAGGAGTCATGCAGAAAGAAACTAGAGCTGTCATCGTGGTGTATGACCACAGCACAGAGAAAACTAGTTTAGATGACTCGACACACAGACACAGACACAGACACACACAGACACACACACACACACACACACACACACACACACACACACACACACACACACACACACAGTGTTAGAAATAAGGAGCAAGTGGTGGGTGGACAAATGTTCCAGCATAATCATTTTGGGTCAGACAACTTCAGCTTTGCTCGAACATATTTTTGGAGAAGTATGTACATACACGTATGCCACAGCAGATGTGCCACAGCAGATGTGCCACAGCAGATGGGCCACAGCAGATGTGCCACAGTAGATGTGCCACAGCGGATGTGCCACAGCAGATGTGCCACAGTAGATGTGCCACAGTAGATGTGCCACAGCAGATGTGCCACAGTAGATGTGCCACAGTAGATGTGCCACAGCAGATGTGCCACTGCAGATGTGCCACTGCAGATGGGCCACAGCAGATGGGCCACAGCAGATGTGCCACAGTAGATGTGTCACAGCAGATGTGCCACAGTAGATGTGCCACAGCAGATGGGCCACAGCAGATGTGCCACAGTAGATGTGCCACAGTAGATGTGTCACAGCAGATGTGCCACAGTAGATGTGCCACAGTAGATGTGCCACAGCAGATGTGCCACAGTAGATGTGCCACAGCAGATGTGCCACAGTAGATGTGCCACAGTAGATGTGCCACAGTAGATGTGCCACAGCAGATGTGCCACAGTAGATGTGCCACAGTAGATGTGCCACAGTAGATGTGCCACAGTAGATGTGCCACAGCAGATGTGCCACAGCAGATGTGCCACAGTAGATGTGCCACAGTAGATGTGCCACAGCAGATGTGCCACAGTAGATGTGCCACAGTAGATGTGCCACAGCAGATGTGCCACAGCAGATGTGCCACAGTAGATGTACCACAGTAGATGTGCCACAGTAGATGTGCCACAGTAGATGTGCCACAGTAGATGTACCACAGTAGATGTGCCACAGCAGATGTGCCACAGTAGATGTGCCACAGCAGATGTGCCACAGCAGATGTGCCACAGTAGATGTGCCACAGCAGATGTGCCACAGCAGATGTGCCACAGTAGATGTGCCACAGTAGATGTGCCACAGCAGATGTGCCACAGTAGATGTACCACAGTAGATGTACCACAGTAGATGTGCCACAGTAGATGTGCCACAGTAGATGTGCCACAGCAGATGTGCCACAGCAGATGTGCCACAGTAGATGTGCCACAGCAGATGGGCCACAGCAGATGTGCCACAGTAGATGTGCCACAGCAGATGTACCACAGCAGATGTGCCACAGTAGATGTGCCACAGTAGATGTGCCACAGCAGATGTGCATCAACACATACAGAAAGCATGAGTGAACATCCTCAGACAAATGACTTGGTAGCATCACTGTGTGTGTGTGTTTGCTAGATGAGCATCTAGTTAGTGCTCAGCCAAATGTCTGAACAAAACAGTTTTGGGTCAGATGAAATGTCAAAATGATCAGACAATGTTTGAATGCTGACCATCATTTCCAACACTGCACACACACACACACACACACACACACACACACACACACACACACACACACACACACACACACACACCTCCACGGAGTACTTCTTCTGCTCCAAAGTAGTAAAATCATCATTCTCATCAAAGGAAGCCATATCCCATCCGTAATCCGCTTCAGTTCATCCTTCAATCTGCTGACAGACCTGTTCAAGGTTCCGTCCAAGGCCCGGTACAGTCTACCCTCTGCCTCGTGTAGTGCCTCCAGCTTCTCAGCGAACTGATCCCTCATTGCAATGATCTAAACACATACGTACGTATGTACATGTAGTGGAAACTCGCTATTAAGGAATCTCTAAAATGATTGTTGGCTTACAGAGCATAGTGAATAAGTTCATGCCGCCCAGTGAATGCTCTACCCTGGAGTGTAACTGGTTATAGTGAAATTCTGGTATAGTGAAGAACTACGTATCAGTGCCCCCTGGGATTTGGTATATTGATTTATGTACGTACGTACATACGTACGTATGTACATACATATGTACGTACGTATGTGTGTACGTACTGTATAAATACATATATACGTACGTACAAATGCGTATGAGTGCACATACATACGTACCTTGATTGTGCTGGTTACGTCCAGGTTAATCTTCCTTACAAAAACTGGGGACTCGTCAGTGGAAAGTTGAGGAGAGGGCTTGGTTTCAACTTCAACTCCAAATATCCTGCTCTCCTCCAACCTATTCTGAAATGGAAACGAATACGAACACACACACACGCGTGATTCATACAGGTAGGTTTCTTGCATGCATATGTACATGCACGTACGTATGTATGCATGTGCCATGGTGCCAGAGGAAAGTTGGGTGGATCAAAGAGTACCATGGAATTACACCCACGATGTGTGTGTGTGTGTGTGTGTGTGTGTGTGTGTGTGTGTGTGTGTGTGTGTGTGTGTGTGTGTGTGTGTGTGTGTGTGTGTACGAGCAGATGACGGGGAGTGGACTAACCATAACTTGTGCCAGTTTCTTCAAGAGGAGATTGTGGTCAACTGAGGGAGTCTCCAGTAATGATTCCAACTCCTTCTTTGACTGGTGGAGCCATTCTGAGAGATTGCCATGGGGACTGCTTTGAGATCCAATTTCAACTGGTAATGACAAGGCTTGTTGCTCTCCTACAAATGGGAATGGAAATGGAAACAAAAGCAGAAATACGTACACACGTACGTATGTAATAGATACCATAGAAGTCTAAACTTTTGTGTGGTTAAAGTTTCGCAAATTTCATGAATAAAGAGGCACTCACGACAGTTTAATTCGCAAAATTTCACTAGGCATGATAATCTGATTCATAGTAAATGCAGGCCGTCCGTTGTTCAGCAAACAACGGCCAATTACTCAATAGACTAGGCTGTTCAGTGTGCGAAGAGTCCTTTAGAGCGGCTGTCATGTCCAAACTCAAAGTGAAGGGAAAAGGGCTTTGCAACGGTACTCACAACACACCTTGTGAACACGTGTCACGTTCAATAGTCACCACCGAGGAGTTAAACACTGGGGGCGTTATAAAGAGGAAGCCATATTCACAATACCAAAAATGTGAAAAACTTCAAATTTCTTCATCTGTGAAACTTTAACGGTGCAAAAGTTTCAGCTGTCACAGTGTTCTTTTGGCCAATTACATACCTATACATGTACCTTCTCCCTAAGTACAGTGGAACCTGTCTAATCCGGCACCCATTGGGGAATGCAAAACAGTGCTGGATTAGCAGGTTGTTGGATTATAGAGGTCAGTTTGTATGGTACATTTCTGGTTGGAGCCAGAGAACCTTGACTGGTTTAAGAGACTGCTGGTTTACAGAGGTGCTGGATTAGGCAGGCTCCACTGTATTTGTAGGTGTGACCATGCGGCCTTGTGGGTGGGATCAAACAAAGCAGCAAATGCTTTTTGAGAGCATTTCCACTGTTTCCACCAGTTTTGCAATTTCCAGAGTTAACCCGGTTTCTCCTTGCCCTCAGTCAACATTCAAACAGAGACCACATGTGTTTCAAAACCCTCAAGACTAAACAAAAACATGAATACAATCACAATTTAAATGAATACTATTAAGGGTAATAATTATTCATTACCAGCCCAAAGGAAGCCACAGGTATGTGACTGCCCAGCAACACATGGGTATCTTGTGAAGCATCCAAACTTTGGCTGTCAAAATGGCCCACCCACCACATTTTTGGAAAACTCTAGGTAAATTGATAACCCGCCATTTCCACAATTCAAGCTGATATAGTGAGGTTATATGTGACTCATTATGCTTTTATTTTCATGGTTTTCATGAAGTTTATACTCTTAAAAAATTAAATAAAGCTCTTGTGCAATAGCAAAACAGGATCATTCACACTCATATATAAAGACACAAAAATCAAGATCTAAGGAAGCTTCACCACAAGAAAATTACAGCACGCATGGTTCCTCGCTAGTGACACACTTCGGAACACACAGGAGTGAAAGGTGGATTCACTTTCGATGTTTCCTGCAAGTCGACCGATGTCATGAACGACACATGTCATGCAGCACCTTTAACATCTCCCCTGAAAAGAATGCTCTTTTGCAAGTTTATACTAAAACTCACACACATGCACACACACACACACACACACACACACACACACACACACACACACACACACACACACACACACAACGCACACAGGACTGTGTAGTACTGTATTAATCAAACCATAGACCCTGGGATACCCTATCCAAGACCTCAAACAGACACACTACAAGCGTTGCCCAGGAAAAGTCCATCCAACATAACAGGTTTTCTGCTGTTGCCTAGCAACCTAATATGTGATCTAACATGACAAACAATAGACTAGACACTGCTGACCAGGAACTGTTGTGGACTAGGGTCTATACTGTGTTGCAGCTAAACCTCTACACAACAGCACCACTGGTAGAGTCAACCCTCTCTACAATAGCACCACTGGTACAGTCCCACCTCTCTACAACAGCACCATTGGTACAGTCAACCTCTCTACAACAGCACCATTGGTACAGTCCCACCTCTCTACAACAGCACCATTGGTACAGTCCCACCTCTCTACAACAGCACCATTGGTACAGTCCCACCTCTCTACAACAGCACCATTGGTACAGTCCCACCTCTCTGCAACAACACTATTGGTACAGTCAACCTCTCTACAACAGCACCATTGGTACAGTCAACCTCTCTACAACAGCACCATTGGTACAGTCCCACCTCTCTACAACAGCACCATTGGTACAGTCCCACCTCTCTACAACAGCACCATTGGTACAGTCCCACCTCTCTACAACAGCACCATTGGTACAGTCCCACCTCTCTACAACAGCACCATTGGTAGAGTCACACCTCTCTACAACAGCACCATTGGTACAGTCACACCTCTCTACAACAGCACCATTGGTACAGTCCCACCTCTCTACAACAGCACCATTGGTACAGTCCCACCTCTCTACAACAGCACCATTGGTACAGTCCCACCTCTCTACAATAGCACCATTGGTACAGTCCCACCTCTCTACAACAGCACCATTGGTAGAGTCACACCTCTCTACAACAGCACCATTTGTACAGTCCCACCTCTCTACAACAGCACCATTGGTACAGTCCCACCTCTCTACAACAGCACCATTGGTACAGTCCCACCTCTCTACAACAGCACAATTGGTACAGTCCCACCTCTCTACAACAGCACCATTGGTACAGTCACACAAAAGCACTAAACCCCAAATAAAAACAAGCAACTAATTGTTGCCTTGGCATCGATACCAACAGGGCAGCCCACCGACTTATTACATCTGCAAAACAAAGACTGTGCTTAATAAACCCTGACATTAGATCACAGTTACCAAGCAATATGTACGTATGCACATACGTACTTCCGTCAGTACGAAATACAGGGGAAACTCGTCATAAAGAACTCTCTTATAGTGAAAATTTCTACCAATAATGAGCAAACTTATGTCACCATGTTAGTGGTGTAATGTAAAAGTGTAACTGGTTAATGTGAATTTCTGATATAGTGAATAATTTTTAGTTTCACCTGGGGTTCGTTATAATGAGATTCCGCCCTATGTACTGTACATAATACCCTAAATTGAGAAATTTTCGCGACCAATAATATTCATGTTTTTTCACGAACTGATTCCACTCGCAAATTTTATTGTCGCAAATATTTCTGCACGCGTTCCAAAGTACAGATATAGACAATCTATGGCGAGACTCGCGAAATTTTTATTCGCGAACTTTTCTGCCTACCAGATTTGACCCCGATTCGCGAAATTTAATGTTTGCGAATATTTCCCGATTTAGGGTAATATGATACAATAAATCTCGCAGGCACAAATGTACGTACCTACGTACACACAGTGAAACCTCTGTAATCCGACCATCCCATCAGGTACAGTCACCATATCCAAGCATGCAAGCTAATAAAGTGAAACTTCCGATAGTGGATGCTCCGCAATAAGGACACTCTCTCTACAAAGGACACAGCTTAAGGTCCCAAAATTTTCTCCCTATAGTTCCAATACATTTTAAATCTCCCAAAGAGGACGATCTCCTTACAAACACTTAACTTAAGAACAGAAGAAGTTCCCCCAAAGAGTCCTTCATACAGAGATTTCACTGTAGTCACTCCAAAATCTGACATTTTCTTCGGGTCCCATCAGGTGAAAGTTTAGAGAGGATCCACTATAAACACACAGTAAACTGTCCTGTACAGTGAAACCTCTATAATAAGGACACCATTGGGACCACAGTAAGCCGTCCTGTACAGTGAAACCTCTATAATAAGGACACTATCGGGACCACAGTAAGCTGTCCTGTACAGTGAAACCTCTATAATAAGGACACCACTGGGACTACAGTAAGCTGTTCTGTACAGTGAAACCTCTATAATAAGGACACTATTGGGATCACAGTAAGCTGTCCTGTGCAGTGACACCTCAATAATAAGGACACCATTGGGACCACAATAAAGAAAAATACAATAAATGAATTTGCACTGGCAAGCAAATCACTTGGTTCGTGCTTGAAACCATGCTGAAAATCCACACACATAAAACAAAACACGTATATGTAGTTTCAATTGCACTTTCGGACGCAAGCTAGCAAGCAGAAATAGCAAATCGGTCGACATTAGTTTAGCAAAAAATGCGGTTTAAATTTCCTAAAAATCGCTGAACAACCATGCACGTAGGTACAAACATGCTACAAACAAAGCCGCCATTTTCACGGGTCTCTAGCAGCTGAAGAACGAGCACGGATGGTGAGTCTAGAATTCAAATGTACACAACCGAAATTTGGACACAGCAACATGAGATACGTATTCAAAATTCAAAAAAAAAAAGATCGACAGACCGAATCGGCGGCAGTCCATGCAGCAATTCAAGCTGTTAGCATGCCACTTCAGGTGATCTGCTAATGATCAAAAGAACCATTAGCACCATTAGGCGAAGAATCAAAGTCCATCACACGTTCTGCCGCCGTAAAATAGGATACATTCTTCACGGAAGTAAACAACTCACTTATCCCTCACAACAGCAACAATCGAAGGTGCTCCATACGTTTCAATACACGAAGAAGTTGTGGAAAAAAAACATTGTAACGTCAAAACTCCCACATATAACACATGAACAACTGTCGCTCTGTGAGAAGGTTAGAAACCAACTACCACCCGGCATATACACCTAGTAACGACGGTTTGATTTCGAACAGGGCCGAAAAGAACTATAACTTTTCACTGTGGGCGCTGAGTCGCTAAAGTATAACAAAAGCTCCGAGACTCACCAGATTTCTCTGTCATTTTGTGCACAAGCTGCAGTCGACAATTTAGAACAGAAATGTCCTCTTCTCTCGTCTCTCAACAATGTGCACGCGCGGTTGAAATTGGGGCGGTGTGATACACACGCGTTAAGTCGTAAACACTTTCACCGGGGTATGCATGCAATGAATATCATTAACCGATGTGCAGCAGAGTCTCTTAACAGGGAATCCCCCGTAAGGCATAATGCTAAACCATAGACCCTCAATTCCATGGTTAATATAAACAAACTCCCTGCATGCATCTAGTTGCCTGTGAGGAAGAATTTCGAAGTAACTATAATTAAAGAGAATGCCAGCTGCCTGCTGTTGCAGAATAGTGCTGTGTAGCCTGTTCAGTGAACACCGGTTGGCTCATCAGCTGAGCTTTTTAATGTGACCAAACCTATAGCTCTCCTTCATACAGAAGGATCAAAGAGGTTTGTTGTTGCAGATTATAATTATAATTATAAAAGGTTTCACCTTCACTATAGTGAGCAAGTACAGTAGAACCTCGCATATCCGGCCCCCGTAGTTACGGGCACCTCACTCAACCGGGCAGTGTTTCATGCATGTACTCCTATTATCAGTGCTAATGTGGA
>CAUJGJ010000093.1:17500-27500 GCA_963170055.1 Halisarca cf. caerulea
AACAGTGAATCATTGGAGCATACATTGGAGAAAAGATGATGGCTTTGAATAATGCGATAATATGTGACACTCAGTACCGTACCATAACAGAGATGACTGAAAGTACTCATATTACAAGTTCAAACGAGCAAGTATATTGTCAGACGTCATGTCAGAGAAGAAGAACTCCTTTGGTCCAGAGCTCTTCTCAACTGGGCTGTGTGTTGAGCTGGTGTTGTTCGAACTCGCGTCTTCGTCCCAGTTCTCCCCACACGTGGCTGATGAGGTTGGGCGAGCTGGACTGCGATCGTGAGCAGCTAAAGGTTCCCAAGCAGTGCTATCGGATGATGGTTCAGATTTACAGACCTGTATTGTGCGAACACAGCGGCATACTTTAGATTCATCTTCCTTAATATTGTCCTCTTGCAGCTGTGTTTGTGACTTAGGCAGTAAAGATGGAGTTCCCATCGGTGCACCTGAAGGCCCCTCGTCATCCCAGCATTCACTGCTAGGGGCAGTTTGAGGCAGTTGTGGAACAACTTTGTCCTGGTTGGTGCAGCTTCCAGTTGTACTTGGCAAGGAACCTGTGCTCGGTGTAAGACCATTCTTAGTGGAATCATCAGGTGATGCTGCTTCATCCCAACATTCAGATGAAGACACTTTCGCGTTCTGTACACTCTCAATTCCCCAATTGTCCCGTGAGGTTGATGACTCTTCCATCCCCTTCTCTTGTGTGCGAATGCCAGACTCGGTCTCATTATTTGGCACACCTGAGTAGAAGTAGGTAAGAGACGATCCATCTTCCCTCACCCTTCTCTGCTGTTCTGACACGCAGGATTCACATACGCCAATGTTACATTTCCGCTTCCCCTGCACAAGGACAAGAAACAGCTGTGGTTATCATAAAGCAAAACAGACAACTTTATGGCAACGAGCACTCTTACAAATGCTGCAAATAAATAATAACTACTACTTTGTGTCAACATACATCCACAGCACTTTAACAGACATAATCACACAAGAGACGTGCATTGTTTGTTATGGTAAGAAGCGTAAGCTAAAGGTTTATGATCAGAACAGTTCTCTGCACATGGACTCATGCATGTGGTTTTGCACGTATTACACACACACACACACACACACACACACACACACACACACACACACACACACACACACACACACACACTCACCATGCGAATATTGCAAAATCTATTCCATTTAACCTCCATGGGTACACAAACACTGCTATGTTATCAACCATGCAGTCTTCTGCCTGAGGCTATGCAGTATGCTCACACTTAGACTCCTAAGACATTTGGTTGAAGATTTTCAACACAGGTGGGCACATCAGGTAGGGAGGAGGATATACAGTACCTGTGCCTTGCCAACAGAATCATTAGGCTTAACCAAGGACAATAAACAGATACTGTTCTGCATAAACACCACAGTAGCTTCTTATGAGGTGGTCAAGGAAGAGACATGACTTGGAGCTTGGTATAGGACAAAATATATGTACATTGTCCTTCACCTCTTGTTCTCCCTGGTTGATAACATGCACAAATGCTCCCCATTCTTGAGGTCTAAACATGCAGGCTAATTGATTTAATCAAACGATTGAAATCATTTGTGACTGTAGGTTGAAGTGATTGGTGTATGAGAAAGCCACTTTGTTGTGTGAATGGGTTGTTCATCAAGTGGAGACTTTATCCTCTGTGTGTGTGTGTGTGTGTGTGTGTGTGTGTGTGTGTGTGTGTGTGTGTGTGTGTGTGTGTGTGTGGTGATGTACATATACATGTGTGTACACATTCAGATATGCCACTACTTACATAGACTCTTCTAGTGCTCCCATGGCGGGCATGGATGTCTTCCAAAATTATATTCTTAGCTACAGTATTCTTGTACTTGCCGCTCTACAGATAAAAAGACAATAGTGCAAGCTGTACCGGTAATCATGTGCAAATAGATACAGTTACGCATAACACTTGTGAACAAAGGCTATACTGTTGTGTTCCACACACACACACACGTACCTCTTCTACTATATACGCTATCGCAGTTTCTTTTTCTTCTTCGTCGGAACTCTCCACCAAGGGAGGCGGGCTTTCAATAGCGGGAACGTCATCATCCTTAAATGAAAAGTTATTTCACTAAATTATTGCTAACAAAAATATATACAGACACTATTACTTTTTACTCTGCAGTGACAAGAGCGCTGTACTGAACAAATACAAACGCCTGTATCTCAGTGTTCTGTTCTTACCTTATTTGTACTTGTCTTACGTTTATTTTCCTCCATCACTTCTCGCAGAGTATCGGGCAGGCTTGAGTAAAATACCTCCATGCTCGAAAGGCTCTCAGGGATAGATTCGCATTTCTCAAAGCAGAACAACTGCACGTTGCGGGGTCACCGCGCCAACGACCAATACGACAGTGCTATGAATAACATTATTTTTGTTTTGCTTTAGGTTTTCGTTTTCGTATCTTTCGAATTCCTTAAAAATTTACAAGTGGAAGTGGGAATGGGAATGAGACAGGACGTTTGTTTCTCTAATTGCTGCACACCATTCACATAACCATGGCAGACGACGAGTGCTTCTATGACGCAGTGCCTTCTTTTACAGAGGAAAACACTCTTCTCGAAATGTTAGACCAAGACTCCAAGCTACTTACGGATGCCCTTGATAGTATTCTGGAGTCAGATTGGCCAAATGGCGAGGAATTTCCTCTATTGGGGGACATAAATGGAGACTTTCTACTGACTGACTTTGTCGTCGGTAACGTAGATGAAATGGACAGTACTCTTGGAACGGAGGACACTTCGTCGAATCTTTCGACTACTTCTACTGGTTCGAATATTTCTCGTGATCATGACCACACATACGCTCAAAGACCACCCATAGTCTCTAAAACCCTTGTCTTCAAGGATGGTCGTGCTTTCGTGAAGACTTCGTCCGAGAAGAGTGGTGAAATGCCCATCGGAAATGGAGGCCAGTTTGAACTAACACGTGTCACTGTGGATGAGGCGCCACTGGTGATACAGCATGATGACGGCGGTTAGTTGTACCATAGACACTCTAAACTACTACCGTAAACTCTGTATAGGGACCCCCGTTCTACCAGTCTTTGACCATAGACCTTAAAACACCCGGTAAATAATTGAGCTTATGTTTCTATTTACACTCCATAGACAGGGTGAAGTGGGGTAAAATGGAACAGAGTCTTTACTTTGGTTACAGCTACAATTACAGTATATGCTGTCTGGCCATTTTTACCACTGTTGGCTCCCATAGACAACTTTGACAAGAAATAGGGCCTGTAAGTTGCTGTGACACTGTTTTTGATCAGCCATTCCAAAATACTTCACTTTACCCTACATGTGAGATGGGTCTCCTGTGCATGAAGGGAGCCTTGTATTGTCTAGTGTGTGTGTGTGTGTGTGTGTGTGTGTGTGTGTGTGTGTGTGTGTGTGTGTGTGTGTGTGTGTGTCATTGTGTTGCAAACTGACTTGTGCATAGTTACATACGTATGTGTATGTTTTGCAGGTTACAACAGTATGTCAGAAACCAATTCACCTAGAAGTACCACTACAACTGGAGGCAGTTCTATGGACACTGTTTTGGAAGATGGTGACTCCTTCCTGTCTTCACTAGAGAAGGTAAGCAGGAACATTTGTTTGAAGGGAATCTCACATCGGTGACTAGAGTAGTGCAGTTGGATTGATAACACTTAGGCCACAGTATATTTTGTATTATTATTTGTCAGAAGCTATGTGCATGCCTTGTTGCTCCTTTAACAAATTGAGTATGTGCTGGACAGATGGGAAGTATGTACGTATGTACATATTTTGAGACCTCAAACTGTCTTATTCTACGTATTTATTATCCTGTGCCATTATTTTGAGGGTCAGCCATCAGTACATTGATCTCTATTATCTACTGCAATAGTATGCTATTGAGTATTTCTATTACATGAATACAGACGTACATATGTACGTACGTATGTACGCACATACGTATGCATATACATTGCTGCTGCGTGAAGTTTAGCGTTTCCTTGATAAATAGATGAACGCTTGGCTGTGTGGGTGTTGACTTTCATCCCTTGGTTTAGCAGGCAGACTATATTATATTATTAATGGAATTGTGTAGGTTCTGATGTATTGCAGTGAAATCTGTCTTCCATACCACCTGCATGGCATCAGCTGCATAGTTACATAGTCCACTATTGCTTGTCCTGATCGTGATGTTCATGAACAGGTTCACTTTACCAAGGCACAGCCTCACATGTCTTTGATGCTACAGATGGCTTAAGGTGTGGTTTTCTTACTGCTTAGACTACAACTCGAAATGAGTTGGACTTGAGTCATGAGGAGAAGGAGGTGCTGAGGTCTCAAGGCTTACCAATACCAACTTGCCTTCCCCTTACTTCAGTGGAAAAGAAAGCTTTGCAGATGGTGAGACGAAGACTGAAGGCTAAGGTACGTATGTATGTACGTACGTACGTATGTGCATATTACGGATATTGTATGCCTATTTATGATTATGTGTGTGTAAGTTTACCTACGTACGTGCGTACATTATGTAACTGTGTGCGTGCTATGTGGTATGTGATTCATGGGAAGAGTAGGTACGTATGTATGTATATGTAGTAGGGAAGTGTACCACAAACGTACGTAAGTGGATCAAGGGGGAAGTGTACTAGGTGGATCAATGGGGAAAGTGTACTAGGTGGATCAAGGGGGAAAGTGTACTAGGTGGATCAAGGGGGAAAGTGTACTAGGTGGATCAAGGGGGAAGTGTACTAGGTGGATCAAGGGGGAAGTTAGTCTAGCCGCTAGCCCCGTACTTTTCCTCCCGCCCGCGAGGAAATATATTTTTCCTCGCGGGCGGGAGGAAAAGTACGGGGCTAGCGGCTAGACTAGGGGGAAGTGTACTAGGTGGATTAAGGGGAAAGTGTACTAGGTGGATCAAGGGGAAAGTGTACTAGGTGGATCAAGGGGGAAGTGTACTAGGTGGATCAAGGGGGAAGTGTACTAGGTGGATCAAGGGGGAAGTGTACTAGGTGGATCAAGGGGGAAGTGTACTAGACGAATCAAGGGGAAAGTGATTTGCAAAACCTCCATTTCAGGACTATTGAACTACGTACGTATGCACATACATACTCCTTGGTACACCTTTTGTCAATGTATACCCACACTCCTCTTATGTGTATATTTCACCATTTGGTTATTAGTACCTTCTGTGGTAGAAGGATTAACTTATGCAAAAACATGTATACCTACGTATTTGTACGTACGTATTTATGTACATATTTGTTCATTTTTGTAAGAGAGCCTGAGGTGTTTCAAAATTTCTTCATTCATGTAGTCACAGACAAGCATATGAACACACTAATATGTACGTACACACACTCACACACGCACACACACACACACACACACACACACACACACACACACACACACCACACACAAGTACGTACTTGTTGTGTTACATCAAATTCACCTAATTTGTCAGGTATCTGCTAAAGAGAACAGAAAAAAGAGAAAAGAGTATGTTGTTCAGCTTGAAGAAGAAGTGAGGAGGTGCAATGTGAGAAATTCACGCCTTCAACGAAAGGTAGAAAGTTTGTCAGAAGAAAACAAGTACGTACATACGTACGTATGTAGGTGCATGTTTGGCAATGAAGTTGTAGATATTTCACCTTGTCTCTGCACATGATTTGTCTTATGTACATACCACTCAAAGTTCTGCGAGATGAAACTTTCACGGATTGCCGATTTTCAATTTTTTTGCAGATCCCCCTTTAATCCTTTCTTCGTTAGCTTTTTACTGACCTAAACTTCATTAGTTTGCAGAAGAAAGTTTTTAGAGAAAAGAGCGAAGGCGCTGCAGTGGTTCTCCACAACTCCTGTTGATTTGACGGCTATCTTAGTCATTGCACAAGAGCTGGACCTTAATTTTCACAGGCTTAAGAAATTTAAGCGTGACTTCCAATCCGCGGAAACTGCAAAAGTTTCATTCCACGACAATTTAACGTCATACAGTATGTAGCATGTACTTCAGTTCCTATATGGAGTGTTGTGACAATTGCATTTACACATGTACACATGTACGTATGAAAGTATGCACATACGTACATACGTAGTATGTATGTATGTGCGTGTTTTAGTGCAAATATTCCTCTAATTTTATAACTTTGAGCTCTATACTGCTCGAATTTTTGGAATGTGGTGCCAAGTGTATGCATACGTACTTATGTAGGTACGCTGGCAATCGCTTTAGTATTCCTCTGGCACTTGATGTTTTTGGTTGAGCATGGTCTTTGCCCCATCCCTATGAAGTCAGATGTGCCCTTGCATTGTCTAATTCCACCGTGATAGTTAAACGTTGATCTATTCAATCCTTCTCCTTTCCCTCCAGATCTCTCACGACACAGTTACAGACTCTACAGACTCTTCTCGCCAAGTGCACTCAAGGAGCCACCAAGTTCCAGCAATCGGTCAATGTTGGAACATGTCTGTCTGTCGTTGTGTTGTGTTTTGCCCTTCTGTTGGCCAACTTCAACCCGGTAGCAAGCCTCACCTCGCAGGGTCAGTCATCCGACCACTATTCAGCTGGCACCGTAAAGACACGTGCACTGTTGTCTATCGAATATCCACCCTTAAACAGCTGGTTGCCATTGGATTGGCCATCGAAAGGGAAGGAGCAGTGTTCCAATCTCTTGTCTGTATTTCTGACACTGAGATTCCCAAAGCCCTACTCGCTATTCGACATGTACATTGACCCGGTGGAAACATCAGACATTTTCAAACAAGATTAACCTTTTTTGCCAATGAGCTTTAAATTATTATTTTTAAATGTGGACTGTGCAGTGATAACAATGCATAATTCTAAATAATCATGAATCATTTCAGAAACTTTAAATTTATATAAGGTGATGATTTGTGGAGGCTGCAGTAGGCAAGCTTCAGTAGTGGTAGAATGGCATACATGAGGTTTGCCATCCATGCATGGGACATGATGGGTATTATAGTCTGACGTAACTAGACCCTAGCTACTTGCTGTGTGGCGTAATTGACCGAGCGAGCTTGGATCTGACCTACGCCACATTATAGATGGGCATATAGGCATAGTAAATTGCGTGCATGCATGCATGGTTAATTGTATACCATATGGGTGCACATGCAAGTGGAATTTTCTACATGCACCATGCATGCATGCACGACTAGATGTAGGATTTGCACACTGCAATCATTTCTGCCTCCATTTTATACTGCATGTGATGCAGATAGTACTTTGTAATGTACAGTTATCTATAGCAGCCAGAATTGTCTAGCCCTATCCTTGTGCATCAGGCAACCATTAGCTATATATAATATCTTGCTTCTCTGAATTTTAAGAATGACAATTAATTTAGCCCTACATTTTTTTCCCATTTTTAAATGGTCAGCAATCATGACTGAATGTCTCCAAATCCGCGCCACCTCCAGCGTGACATTATACGCATGCGCAGTTCTGACCACAGACTCTAAACATAGATAACCCAGGCTGATTCAGTTCATTTTTCGGTCTATAATTACTATCTAGATCTATACAAAGATGCACTCTGCTGCTTTTGCCCTGGCTTGTCTGTTCACTTTGCAACTTCCTTCAGAACGATTTTCTTTGCCACTCGGTGCTGATGATACCAGACTGTTTTCTTATTCGCGGGTGAAGAGACAGGGTGGTCCTACGGCATGCCTCTACGACTTCGGCAAATTGCAGAGCAACCAGGAATGTTTAAGTCTGCTTGAAGACTTCAATTCGATTTCGAATCTTCAAAAATTCTGTTCTGGAGGTTGTGGAACGAAGTTGAAACCTATATTTACGGATTTAGTCAAAGACTGCGTCAATTTTGTATGTGCTGTATGCGTACGTATTTATTTGCTTTCTCTCACGTTTTTGTGTGTTTGTCGGTGAGTGGAGCAAATAGTGATCTAGTCTAGTTCCTAGACCCAGCTCAGTCTCGCGCTCAGTGCAGCGCCGAATATCTGTGCAGCCTGCGTGCAGCCAGCGTGCATAAAAATAAAATGGCGGTGCTGGGTCTGGGAACGAGACTAATAGTGACCAAGCAGTTCCTTCAAAACTGAGAGCGAAGTGTTCCAAGAATGGCAGCATAAGCACTGCACTATTACCAAATATAACTTGTGAGTTTAAATTAGTTTCTGGCTAGGTTATCCTCATTCCAGATAATAATAGTTATATACCGTCCTTTCTTGAACACTGATTGAAATGGGCAAACTGAAAGTGCGGCAAGCAAGTTTCCATTGTGTATGCGCAATAGCGTTTGTATTTGTATGTTTTGTATTTTGTTTTATTTTCAACTTGCCTGTCTTCTGGTACCATGTAGGGGACTCTACCTGTGGGTCTATATGAGGTGTTTGAAGATGGTTGTAAGATGACTAGTAGCAACACTTATTGCCTTGTGGCCATTTCCAAGATCTTTAGCGATGTGCAATCTGTTTCATCATTTGAGGTTTGTGGCAAGTATTACTGTCGTCATAATATTACTGGTAGGGTTTCTTTTACTTCATTGAATATTATAATTAATGCTGTGAAGCCCTACCATTCAGGACACATGTATGAACAGGGCATTAGGTTTGGTCCCAAATTCTCAAAGAATATGAATAACATATTGTGGCCACCCTGGAAATCAGGCCACCTACGTAGCTCTGCAAGCAGGACACATTTGGTGGTTCCCAAGGTGTCCGCATTATACAGGTTTCACCGTATTATATGGTTTCATGTAGGATCATTACACTGGTATCCATGTACACCTTGTCTATAGTTTCTGAACTTGACACTATTGAAATTTTCTCTGCTAGGCTTGTGTAATTGCTTTATAATCCATCCATTACAGGAAGTTGTGCTTCTGTTTGTTCCCTCTACTCAGTAGCATGGGATAGAGACTAATTTCTTGTCAATATCATCTAAAAATAGTGTCTTATGGCCAGCAGTGCCATGTACATACCCCTGTCTGTTGAGGAAACATAGAGTTCACAGATGTTCTCAAGTGGATTATGAAAGATATCATAAATGCGTAATACGCATGGATATTCTATATATATATATATATATATATATATATATATATCACATCATGACTGTATATGCTTTTGACTTGTCCCACATACTCTTTATATTAGGTAATTCCCCATCCCCACTCCTCCTCCCTCCGTGTTCCATTCTAGAAGGATAACTGGCTAAGGGTAAAATTGGTGAGAAAATACTGGAACAGCAAAGTGGTGTTGTAATAATTTTTTCCCTCATATTTAAAATCGAATCAGCCAATTTTCTCTGGTTAATTCCTATCCTCTCGAACACTTGCTTTCATATTTGCAGTGGGTATTGGTCACTCTTGTGATTAATTTTGTACTTCATATTTCTTAATTGTGTTGAGATTTGATTTTAATATTACATATGTGACAGTTGCCAGCAGAAATTGAATTTTACTGGAATTGAGCTGTTTTGAGATTTTTATATCGTTCTATAGCCATGCTTATGTAGATTATCTCCTGCAAGTTTGGTATACCTTGTCGTCCTTAATTTTGTTACGATTTATAAGCTGACAAGTATTTGCATGTTTATGCATGTGGAATATATGAATGGTACGTGCCCATCTATCAGCAGTCGTGTTGAAGCCCCTTTCTGATTTAATTTTAAATTACTTCCTCCTTACATTCTTCATATCTCAGGAATATCGAAACGTGTTCGAGAAGTCAAGAAATCATACTTTCGTCCTTTGCTTAGGCATTTTTGGGCAACTGGGGGTCATTTGGAGTCTTCAGCGAATACTTTCTTTATTGTATGGCATTTCTTCTAAAAGCACATACGAAACTTCAAAGTTAGCCTGCAAACTATAGCACAAGTCTTATATAAATCACGGATTTTCTTATTATAGCTCACCCATACAGCTATAAATGACTGAGAAACAAGTAATTTAAAAAGTATGTTGCCAGTGTTACGACGGTATTTTC
>CAUJGJ010000093.1:50000-55000 GCA_963170055.1 Halisarca cf. caerulea
GTCTCGATCTGCATAAGTCTCAAGAGTTCAAATCGGCGCCGCCGTTGGCATGACATTGGGCGTACGCGCACTTCTTAATCTGATCACATGATCTGATCATACCTAGACTCGAGATCACCAATATCCAAAGATGCGTTCTACCGCTTTTGCCCTGGCTTGTCTGTTCACTTTGCAACTTCCCTTAGAACGATTTTGTGCTGATGATACGGAGCTGTTTTTTTCTTCGCGGTTGAAGAGACAGGCTTCTTCGGCATGCCTCGATGACTTTGGCAAACTCCAGTCCAACCAGGATTGTCTGCATCTACTTCGAAACTTAAGTAGGATTTCAAATCTTCATAAGTTCTGTACTGGAGGTTGCGCAACGAAGTTGGAACCTATATTTACGGATTTGGTCAAAGACTGCGCCGATTCTGTATGTGCTGTTACACAGTATATACGGTTGCCGTATTACGGTAACGGTTAACCGTAATTTGCTTTATAATTCTCACTTGTGTTGGTTGTGAGAGTAGGTGTGTGTGTGTGTGTGTGTGTGTGTGTGTGTGTGTGTGTGTGTGTGTGTGTGTGTGTGTGTGTGTGTGTGTGTGTGTGTGTGTGTGTGTGTGTGTGTGTGTGTGTGTGTGTGTGTGTGTGTGTGTGTGTGTGTGTGTGTGTGTGTGTGTGTGTGTGTGTGTGTGTGTGTGTGTGTGTGTGTGTGTGTGTGTGTGTGTGTGTGTGTGTGTGTGTGTGTGTGTGTGTGTGTGTGTGTGTGTGTGTGTGTGTGTGTGTGTGTGTGTGTGTGTGTGTGTGTGTGTGTGTGTGTGTGTGTGTGTGTGTGTGTGTGTGTAAGGCAGCATAAACATGATTGCACAATTGTCAGATGTGACATGCGAGTAGTTTATAGTGGGGTTATCCTCATTCAAGATGCTAGTTACATACTTTTTTATACATTAAAATACAACAGTGTTTGGATTTTCTATTTACTTTTGTTACTTTTTAATTTGCCTGCTTTCTTGTACCAGGGGACTCTACCTATACGTCGGTTTGAAGTGTTTGAAGATGGTTGCAAGAAGAACAATAATGGCACCTATTGCCTTGTGGCCATTTCCAAAATTTTCAAAGATGTACGATCAGCTTCATCATTCGAGGTTTGTGGCAAGTATTTCGGTCTTCAGGCATATTGGCTAGGTTTCTTTTATTTTATAAATTTAAATGGGACATACAGCGAACCTCTCATCCAGGACTCTTGTATTAACAATACATTAGGTTATGGTCCCAAATTCTCAAAAATATGAATAACATATTATTGTGGCAAGAACCCTGAAAAATAGGGACACTTCTGTGATCAGGACACATTTGGTGGTCCCCAAGGTGTCCGCTTTATACAGGTTCCACTGTAATATGTTTTCATGTAGGATCATTATCATATATTAACACCTTGCCTATATTTTCCGGTCTTGATGCTTAGCCTATTGGACTTCTCTCTACTACACTTGTGTAATTTCCTAACAATCCATCCATTGCAGGAGTTTGTGTCTCTGCTTGTTTTCTCTGTGCAGTAGCATGGGATAGAGACTAATGTCTTGTCATGTATTGCAGAGTTAGCCTGCTTTTTGCTATGCCAAATCTGCTCTAATAGAGCAGGGCAAGAGTGTACTTGGTCTAGCTACTTTCAGTGTAACATGGTGTACTATAATATGGTAACAGCGAACCCGTCTTAAAGACCACCTGTATAGAAGGACCACCTGTCCATAAAGACCACTCTGGACAGGTCCAGTAACCACTAAATCAGTACTGTTATGTACCTCCACATAAGGGGCACCTGTTTATAGAGACCATATTATATTAATTTGTTGGACCCTTGAGTGGTCTTTGTGTACGCATGTTTCACCGTTATCTTGTACTCATTATTTAGATTATTTAGTAGCCTCTTTCTCCTGCTTGTAGACCTGCTTTGATGCACAAGCTAATTCGACTGAGTGTACTACTGAATGCCGTACTGTGAGTTCATTCGTAGCATACAACATACAGAAGACTATACCGTAACGGTACAGTACATGAAATAGTAAGGTTGACTCTTTGCTTCTTAGACTAATTTATGCCTGTAATGTTCTTGTAGCAGGGGCAGATGCAGAAAATACAGTGACTAGTTTCCTACATGAGATCCTGATATTCGATACTTTTCATAATCAATTGGACAGTATCTGGTGGTCCAACTGGCAGTAGGCTGTCAGGTAGGGGTCAATGGATGGTCACTTCCGAGTGATCGCAAAATGGGCAGCAATATATCATAAACATTGTGCAATTACAAGTGTTTTGAATTTTTTGCTAAGTTTATACGAGAAGTCCTCAAATTATATCTGCAGCTAGCACAAGTTGTTCCATTTGTAGAAAGTAACAGTGAAAAGTTATCCAGAAGCACCCATTTGTGCCGAAAGTTCAACTGCTCAAAAGTTACTGGCAGCAGCAATAGCTTTGTATTTGTCAAATTGAAACATACAAGCTTGTTATAAGATGAAAGGTAAAGCTACCAACAGATCAATAATCTTGGCAGAAGAAAAACATGCTGTTACAAAGTCGAGAGTCGCCTGCTGTGAGAACGTTACGCATACGGACCTGAGTGAATTGCAAGCCAAGAACAGGAGTCGCTTTCAAGGAAATTGATAAAAAAGTTTAATTAATAGATGTCTGTCTACAAGCAAACAATGAAAAACGGCCTGAAATGAGAGCTGTAGAAGGGAAAATCGAAGTTTCTATCTCTTCTAGTCACAAGGCTTTCGTAACCAAACATATGCCACATGATCCTTGTTACTATTTTCGGCCCGCTGCTTATTCGAGCTCAGTGATCAATGCCTGGTCAGGAGCGATCATCACCCAGATGGGCAGTGTGCGCTCAAAGGCCTGACTGCTGGTCACTATCCAGTTTATTATGAAAAGCACCGCATGTAGTATATTGCAATAATGTCTTATAATGGCTACTACTTACAAGGTTGGATTCTGATTGTGACATGCCAGGTCTTTTGCACAATATTAGTGAGAATATACTAGCTAAAATTGTTCCGTTTATATTATATACTTTATGAATAGCTAAGCTGCTTTACCTCAAACAGTGTTCTGATGTCACTTGTAATAAGAATATGTCAGATGATGTAACAAAAGATGGCAGTTCTCAAATCAGTGAACAGCCTAGTGATTTTTAAGCACTTTTCCTCTAATGGAGATTTCAAAGCTGCTTTTAAGAATATGTGGCCATCTATGGGAAAAGGGGTCACTTCACGGTTGTTACATAAACAGAAAACATACAAAAATTCATTTTCCGTTGGATTCAGGTGGATTTTTTTTAAATTTCAAAAATCGGTAGTCATCCATTCAATCATGACTTTGTAAAGTTTGAAGTGATTTTGTTTGGCAGTGTTTGAGAACAAGTGTGATTTTCAGCCTTACGTGGTGAAGGCATCTTGATTTACAATGCGATTATTGTATACTACTGAGTTGAATTTTCACTGTTTACCAGAAATTAGTACAAAACTGCCCGTTTTCCACGCATTGCCATTATGCTTGACTGAAAAACATAGCATCATGTCTTTTATTATTATTTGTGACACGAACATAAACTACCAATCATTGAATTCCTCATGGAATACACTTCAAAATGATGTGTAAATCGAGTATTCAACCAAAACCGTGAAGTTAATTATCCCTTTTCCCATAGACAGTCACATATTATACCAAATGTCAGGAAATTTTGTGGTACAAAGATTTCGAATTTAGCCTCATGTATGGGGGTAATACATTTTCGTGGATAAAAATTGCTGTTTCTGGCTGCAGATTGCACAACAACAGTTCCTCTTGTTTTGCAAGCATTGGCTTCTCCTAATGACCGAAATTGTGCCTTAGTTTGTTTATCCTATAGGTCCTGGTGTAGTTAGTATTTGAATCTCTAAAGAGTGAACCAGCAAGATCTAGCAGGCAAACTGTAGTCTTCCTGGCAGTTCTTTGTCTTTGTTAACGTCATGGAAGTTTGAAGATTGTTTAGCTGCGTTAGTATTTGAATCTCTAAAGAGTGAACCAGCAAGATCTAGCAGGCAAACTGTAGTCTTCCTGGCAGTTCTTTGTCTTTGTTAACGTCATGGAAGTTTGAAGATTGTTTAGCTGCGTTCCTTAACAAAGTGAACTCAAGGAAAGTGAAACTAAGAATCTAAGCAAAGTACAATGACTGTATGATTAATCCTGGCATGCAAAAAAATCGTATATGAGTAAAAGCGGTGCACGATCCCATCAGCAGCCATTTTATTAAAGTTTGCTGATGAATAATTTCACGGATCCTTTCAAAATGAAATCATAAAACTTACTAGCCTATAGAAAAAATTCCTGACATATGGTATTCTGCACATAGCTCTACTAGAGAGTTCTAGGGCTGGCGATTAGAACATAAAGTGGTAACTTGTCACTTCTGCATGTTTTCATAGGAATTGAACATTGCTTTAATAGGTATATATTTTGAAAAATTTCAAGGTTTAGAGTAGCTTGACTGGTTTTTGGAAACCTCAAAACCACTCCAATCAGCCCCTATGTAGGATTGCTGTATGTGTTGCAAATTGCGCCTGTAGTATATAATCTTCATAGTGTTTTATTGAGAAAGACTAGCTGTTGCACTATCTGATATGACGTAACAGTATTTTTCATAATATACTGGACAATGTACAGCAGTCTGACACCCCCCACCCCCCAACAATCAAAGAAAAGACCAGCTGTATCCAAATCTTGAGTTGCGTTGTTTCTGTAGAACTATGGGAAGGGGCAGGGGGTATCAGGCATAAAGAAGATATAGCCATTTGAAATATATCAGTGCTTTCACCACTGTTTTTGAGTTTGTCGTGCTGCCTAATAATACAGTGCCTTTGTTCAAGGTTTGTCTGCACCAGTGTTTGTTACTATTTTTAGGCATATAACATTGTAATGGAGGGTTGGGAGCGATACAACAGACTATTAACACCCCGTATTATAATAACCAAGTGCTGTGC
>CAUJGJ010000093.1:60000-77500 GCA_963170055.1 Halisarca cf. caerulea
CTGAATATTCAGTAATCTGGATGTTGAAAGGCAAATTTTACCATATCTTGATTCCGTTGGACTTTTCTTCCTTTTCACTAAGTTATTTCAACGTAGGGTTTGTTTGTTTGTCTAGAGCAGTGTATTGCACGAATTTCTAAATGACTTGAACGTTCATTTCGAATGGCTTTGGAGTATGTTGCCGTTTTCCATAGAAGGCCTAAATCTCCTTCCTCGCTTGCCATCCCTTTCCTTACAATTCTCAACTGCAGCTTGAAAATGTCTGGATTTACGTAGATGAGATTTAAAGAATAACAGCTTTGGCTTTAAAGTTGCCATGCATCGACCTCTAAAACCAGTAAGTCCTAAATCGCCTTTAGATTGCAGCTGTGTTCAAGATTACCAACATGCTTCCTATTTTTATAGAGTATATTCAATGTGAAAATAATGTTTGTTCATGTTTAAAATGCAGTACAAACCTTCTTTCAAGCTCCATTCCTTTCTTATGTACGTAGTTTATTGGTTTCACGGTAATCTTACTCGTTTGTTTCTCCTGCACCATACCTGTTGACGGTGACGTCACCATACACTTCTCACCATTTTGCCACTTTACTGCATACATTCATCTTAACCTCTCTAGTGACCCCTAGTATGCTGTGTACATGCAGTGTGACCACCTGGTTGTATTGTGACCTGTTCAATTTACAAACATATTGACGATTTCGCCGTCTCTGACTGAACTAGGCGATTTTCCATTCTGGAAGAATAACTAGGATAAGAATGGTGAGGAAAGACTTGAACCGCAAGGTGGTGTCATGAAAGACAGTTTTTTTTCTGAATTTACTGCCCGAGCCAAGATTTGTCTGATTAATTCTTTTCCTCTTAAACACTTGCTTTGATATTTGCAGTGGGTATTGGTCACTCATGTGATTTGTACTACGTATTTCTTGTGTGGAGATTCAATTTCAGAATTATGTACGTATGTAAATACGTACGAATGTTACAATTTAAGAAGCTTGATGTATTGCAGAGTTGGCCTGCTCTTTTGATATGCCAAATCTGCTCTGATGGAGCAGGGCAAGAGTGTAATAATGTTTTGCTTTCATCAGAAGTCTGCAGAACGATATCTATATATATATATATATGTACGTATATATGTATGTGTGTGTGTGTGTGTGTGTGTGTGTGTGTGAGAGTGTGTGTGTGTGTGTGTGTGTGTGTGTGTGTGTATGTGTGTGTGTGTGTGTGTGTGTGTATGTGTGTGTGTGTGTGTGTGTGTGTGTGTGTGTGTGTGTGTGTGTGTGTGTGTGTGTGCGTGTCTATGTCAACAACATGGTGGACGGTAAGTCGGTACATAATCTTTCGGCTATATATCGGTGAAATTCATTTGTTTGCTCATGATTTCATCAACGAAGAATCTTTTAGACCAGAAAAGTTTTTCAAAGTGTTAGATTGGTCAATTACGACAATTTCCAAATGATTCAAGTTTCTAGAGCCGTAGGCGGCTCACGAGTTTTTTAAACTCAAATTGCTTGTTAGTGTTATGGGCTGTACGTATATGGTAACAGTTAAACCCATCTTCAAGACCACCTGTATAGAAAGACCACTTGTCCATTAGACCACTCTGGACAGGTCCAGTAACCACTAAATCAGTACTCACCTCCACATAAGGGGCACCTGTTTATAGAGACCACGCTGTGTTGGTCCCTTGAGTAGTCTTTATACACAGGTTTCACCGTTATCTTGTACTCATTATTTAGATTATTTAGTAGCCTCTTTCTCCTGCTTGTAGAACTGCTTTGATGCTCAAGCTACTTCAACTGAGTGCACTACTGACTGCCGTACTGTGAGTTTACTTGTAGCATGTCACATACAGAAGACTACAGTACAGTACATGAAATGGTGAAGTTGACGTTTCACTCCTAATTTACACCTGTAATTGTATTTGTAAGATTGCTGTATGTGCTGCAAATTGTACCCGTAGTAATCTTAGTAAGGTTCTATTGAGAAGTACAATTGCATAATGTGATATGGTGTTACCATAGCAGTTCTTTTCATAATGAACTGGCTGATGCACAGTGGTCTGACCCAAAGAAAAGCCCAGTTGTGTCCAAATCTTTTTAGTTGTCCTATTTTAGTAGACCTATGGGAAAGGGGGAGTATCAGGTAGGAAGGAGATGAGGCGTTTTTAAGCATAGTGACAATTCTAACGCTGTACTTATGTAAGCTTATTCTCCTGTCTTTGTTCAAGGTTACCTGCACCTGTGTTTGTTACTATTTTTAGCTGCGCAGTACCCATGTACATATGTATGTATGATGGGGTCAGAAGACATACATGCAACAGCTATGAACACTCAGATAGCGTTTGTTGTACTTGATTGTACTACTGTCGTTGACTAAATTATAATCAGCATGCACACACACACACACACACACACACACACACACACACACACACACACACACACACACACACACACACACACACACACACACACACACACACACACACACACACACACATATGCACACACACACACACATGTCTCTGTTCATCCTATATAGGCCGTGAGCACCATTGTGGGCGTAGCTGGGTGTTGTGAGGGTGACCTGGAGATGTTCTTGTCGCAGTCATCACCTAATATTAAGAGGTACGTATGTTTCTTTGGAGATGGATTGTGGCAAGTTGTCTGCTGTGTGATAAGTGTTTGTGTTGTGGTAAGTGGGTGGATTAAAGGAAAGAAGTGGTTTGTGAAAGCTGTACAGTCCACTTGTGATTAACTGTACAGTGTGCTGTCTATCAAGTTCCCAGCTAACAGCACAAAGTTTCAATGAAATCATGTGAAGTCCCCTCCGACAAACGCATATCTTCCTGTTATCTGCCCATATATTTTTCATACCCAATGGCGTATGTAAGGGCTGTCTGTTGCCGAGGATATTACGTAACAGTGAAACTTGCTTCAAGTTAGTATAATATATGTACGTAGGTATGTACATACATTGAAGGGGACATGAAATTGGTACTTACTAGCAGAGCTGTTTTTGTTATCTACATACGTTACATAAGGTATACACAGGGACAGAATGAAGACTACAGTACTTACTATCCAGGAGTGTGTACTAAACCTTATACTTACCAAGCAAGTTCCACTGGGTGTGGCCTTTAAGTAATTTTGTATATGTGCCTATCCTTCTTGTTTGTTGTTGTACAAGGTTTATAGCAACTTTTACTTCAATTTTTGTCCTCAAGTTTAATGCTGTCAGGTAACAGCTAGTTTTGATATATCTGCATGTAGAGTTGATGTAATTTATGTACATACATACGTACATACATACCTTTGATAAATGTGTAATGTAATCGGTGTACGAAAATTGATTAAGTTACTTTCCATAATGAAGTTAATGGCAAACGGCAGTCACCCGGTGAACTGGACTGACAAATGATTCAAAACGAAGGTCTGCTTTATGTTTCGGTTTGCAGCTGTTGGTCATTGTTATGCAAGACTGGATAAAGATGTAGCCTCATGGTCTAGCCTGAGAAGTTGTATGGAAGAGCATTTTTATTGCAATGTTGCCATAGAAATCAGCTAACACAGTGAACCTCTTATGACAAACTCCCCTAATAGTGGAGTTTGACAGACTGTGACAGACTGTTCGTATGGGTCCAGATTGATTGCTATGCACATGAAATAACCTCTGAATAGTGGAAACCTCTGCACAGCAAACTGATTTTCGGGTCCCAAAGTGTCCGCTATAGAGAGCTGTCACTGTACTTGACCTGAGGCTTACTGTAACAGAAATAGAATCACTACCAAACGCAGCTTGAGGAGGCCATCTCTTGTTTTGCATGGTAAATGGCCCTCAGTGCAATTCCACAGAGCTGTATTTAGGATGCACCATTGGCTGGAGACCACAAGGATTTGCTCCCCAAGGGAAATTTTTTAGTCCTACCAAGATGAAATCTGAAGCACTTTCAAACCACTTTATTTCATCCTGTTTTGTACATCAGAAACTTTCTGTTGTGTGGAGGGGAGGGGTGGAGGGTGGAGCAGCTATAGTCTGTAAGCAGGCCAAATAAACCCTTTAGCCTAGTCATTTTTAGTTAGACCCCCCCCCCCCCATATGCTATTCTTTACATACATCAGAAGCTGTCTAAGGGGCTGCTAGTTTGGGAATGGGGCCAAATTACCCCTAGATTGTCTCAGTTTTCTGTTTTCAAATTGTTAAATATAACTTTGGTAGACTTTGTTAAGGACAGGCTCTCGGATCACATTGAGAAACGTGAGCAGGTTCAGGTTTTTGCTATGTAGCAGGGTACTAGGTATCCCCTGTGTGGGAGTATACACTGCTTTGTTTTGTGTTCATTAACGCAATGTTTGAATGTGCCTGGACTGACTAAATGTGGTATCTACGTACGTGATATAATTATATAGACAGGGATATCTTGTAACTCTTTCTGTCTTCCTTCCCTTCCACTTTACAGCAAACTTGATCAGCTGTGGGACACTTGTTCAATTTCAAAACCAGCCCAGTGTCCTTAGCACGCCAAGCTGGATGTTTAGCTATGTACAAAGCAATGCTGCATGACATGTTGTAGAGTATTCATTTAGTGTATCCATATTTCTTAGTGACATGTGTAGTCTACTGTAAATATTGCTTTTATTTAATTGAGCTTATATGTAAACTTATTATTTGGTAGCAGGGTTTTTACCTTGTTTGCGAAGCTGTGCTGATAGCAATGACTTAGTTAACTTCAGTTGGTTAATCGCTGTAACAGTTAACCTGCTAACCGCAAAGTCTTATCAGTGCATGATGACATTGTGCTAAACTGCATGTACCCGCATGTGTGTGGGTGGGTGTCACCATGTGAGTGTGGGTGTGTGTAGGTGTGTGCCACTGGGTGTATGTATATTTATGACATTGTGTATTTGTGTGCGGGTCTCTGTACGTGTGTACGTACAGTCACCGTTATTTTGTGTCACAGCTATTACATGTATATATATAGGCACACAGACAGAGTACATGCAGGGACACACAATCCATGTATGCATAGTTTGCTTATGTTCATGGTTATTGTGGATTTCCCATATTGCACTCACACAGTTAGGCAGTTTATGATCAGTCATATGCATGATGAAGGTCGACCAGGGGTGTAGGGTGATCAGGGGTGTCAGGGGTGTCAGGGGTGTCAGGGGTGTCAGGGGTGTATGCATGTAGTGATGAAGGTCAGGGGTGTATGCATGTAGTGATGAAGGTCAGGGGTGTATGCATGTAGTGATGAAGGTCAGGGGTGTATGCATGTAGTGATGAAGGTCAGGGGTGTATGCATGTAGTGATGAAGGTCAGGGGTGTATGCATGTAGTGATGAAGGGTAGGGGTGTATGCATGTAGTGATGAAGGGTAGGGGTGTATGCATGTAGTGATGAAGGTCAGGGGTGTATGCATGTAGTGATGAAGGTCAGGGGTGTATGCATGTAGTGATGAAGGTCAGGGGTGTATGCATGTAGTGATGAAGGTCAGGGGTGTATGCATGTAGTGATGAAGGGTAGGGGTGTATGCATGTAGTGATGAAGGGTAGGGGTGTATGCATGTAGTGATGAAGGGCAGGGGTGTATGCATGTAGTGATGAAGGGCAGGGGTGTATGCATGTAGTGATGAAGGGCAGGGGTGTATGCATGTAGTGATGAAGGTCAGGGGTGTATGCATGTAGTGATGAAGGGTAGGGGTGTATGCATGTAGTGATGAAGGGTAGGGGTGTATGCATGTAGTGATGAAGGTCAGGGGTGTATGCATGTAGTGATGAAGGTCAGGGGTGTATGCATGTAGTGATGAAGGTCAGGGGTGTATGCATGTAGTGATGAAGGTCAGGGGTGTATGCATGTAGTGATGAAGGGTAGGGGTGTATGCATGTAGTGATGAAGGGTAGGGGTGTATGCATGTAGTGATGAAGGGCAGGGGTGTATGCATGTAGTGATGAAGGGCAGGGGTGTATGCATGTAGTGATGAAGGGCAGGGGTGTATGCATGTAGTGATGAAGGTCAGGGGTGTATGCATGTAGTGATGCAGCTAGGTCAGGGGTGTATGCATGTAGTGATGAAGGTCAGGGGTGCATGTATGCATGTAGTGATGAAGGTCAGGGGTGCATGTATGCATGTAGTGATGAAGGTCAGGGGTTATTATGCGATGGAATTTAAGCATGCATGTAGTTAAATGGGGTTAAGGCCACTAACTATAGTGGCCTGCTTCTGCAACCTCGAGTCATGGGTAATGGAAATAGGAAGTATAAGCCCCCAGCTTGTAGGCTTATGCACATGCGTAGATCTAGGTTGAGCATGTGGAGTACCTCCCTGCTTGTGGTGGATCATTTCTCGCTTGAGTCTAGATCTGCAATTTTCTCCCCTTCGGGCCTTGCATGGGTTCTTTCCCTCTGGTGCTGGTATATAATGTCAGATTCTCTCCTGGGCCTGCGAGGACAATGTGGGGCCTCATGCTTGCATGGGGTACTGGTAATCACAAGGGGGCACAAGTGTATGTTGGCACCTGCATGCGGGTTGAGCCGTACACCCCTTAAGTCCAAGAAGGGGTTCACTCTATGGGGCCCCTTGCATGTGTTACGATATATAGTTGCATTGGGTATATAAAGGCCGCACAAGAGTGAGTGATAGTAGGGGTGATCATGAATGATGGTTGATCAGCCCAGATAGGTGTAGGTTTAGGCAAGGAATTATAGGGTTATAGGGTTTCATTTTCTCCATGCACGACTGAATGTAGGACTCGCACACTGCACCCAGTCCAACCAAACTCCTGCCTCGTCATTTTATGCCGCAGTGCCTTGGCATAAAATAGCAGACTCTGAGGCAGGAATGGGTAGGCTAAGCCATGCATGCAGACTATAATCTAGCCCTAGCTAGTCAGCCTAGTGTAGTCTGTGGTAAATTACTGAATCTAATGATTTGCACCTTTGTAAACTTACATTTCGTTAGCAGGGTTTTTGGCTTGTTTGTGGAGCTATGCTGATAGCAATGGCTTGGCATGGTTTTCGTTAGCATGGGCCTGGTTAACTTGAATTGTTGGGTGGCCCCCGAGTCATCAGATTCTGCATTGTGTACTTACTATCCAGGAGTGTGTACCAAACCTTATACTTACCAAGCAAGTTCCACTGGGTGTGGCCTTTAAGTAAATTTGTATATGCGCCTATCCTTCTTGTTTGTTGTTGTACAAGGTTTATAGCAACTTTTGCGTCAATTTTTGTCCTCAAGTTTAATGCTGTCAGGTAACAGCTAGTTTTGATATATCTGCATGTAGTGTTGATGTAATTTATGTACATACATACGTACATACATACCTCTGATACATGGGTAATGTAATCGGTGTACGAAAATTGATTAAGTTACTTTCCATAATGAAGTTAATGGCAAACGGCAGTCACCCAGTGAACCGGACTGACAAATGATTCAAAACGAAGATCTGCTTTATGTTTCGGTTTGCAGCTGTTGGTCATTGTTATTCAAGACTGGATAAATATGTAGCCTCATGGTCTAGCCTGAGAAGTTGTATGGAAGAGCATTTTCATTGTAATGTTGCCATAGAAATCAGCTAACACAGTGAACCTCTTATGACAAACTCCCCTAATAGTGGAGTTTGACAGACTGTGACAGACTGTTCGTATGGGTCCAGATTGATTGCTATGCACATGAAATAACCTCTGAATAGTGGAAACCTCTGCACAGCAAACTGATTTTCGGGTCCCAAAGTGTCCGCTATAGAGAGCTGTCACTGTACTTGACCTGAGGCTTACTGTAACAGAAATAGAATCACTACCAAACGCAACTTGAGGAGGCCATCTCTTGTTTTGCATGGTAAATGGCCCTCAGTGCAATTCCACAGAGCTGTATTTAGGATGCACCATTGGCTGGAGACCACAAGGATTTGCTCCCCAAGGGAAATTTTTTAGTCCTACCAAGATGAAATCTGAAGCACTTTCAAACCACTTTATTTCATCCTGTTTTGTACATCAGAAACTTTCTGTTGTGTGGAGGGGAGGGGTGGAGGGTGGAGCAGCTATAGTCTGTAAGCAGGCCAAAAAACCCTTTAGCCTAGTCATTTTTAGTTAGACCCCCCCCCCCCCGTATGCTATTCTGTACATACATCAGAAGCTGTCTAAGGGACTGCTAGTTTGGGAATGGGGCCAAATTACCCCTAGATTGTCTCAGTTTTCTGTTTTCAAATTGTTAAATATAACTTTGGTAGACTTTGTTAAGGACAGGCTCTCGGATCACATTTGAGAAACGTGAGCAGGTTCAGGTTTCTGCTATGTAGCAGGGTACTAGGTGTCCCCTGTGTGGGAGTACACTGCTTTGTTTTGTGTTCATTAACACAATGTTTGAATGTGCCTGGACTGACTAAATGTGGTATCTACGTACGTGATATAATTATATAGACAGGGATATCTTGTAACTCTTTCTGTCTTCCTTCCCTTCCACTTTACAGCAAACTTGATCAGCTGTGGGACACTTGTTCAATTTCAAAACCAGCCCAGTGTCCTTAGCACGCCAAGCTGGATGTTTAGCTATGTACAAAGCAATGCTACATGACATGTTGTAGAGTATTCATTTAGTGTATCCATATTTCTTAGTAACATGTGTAGTCTACTGTAAATATTGCTTTTATTTAATTGAGCTTATATGTAAACTTATTATTTGGTAGCAGGGTTTTTACCTTGTTTGCGAAGCTGTGCTGATAGCAATGACTTAGTTAACTTTAGTTGGTTAATCGCTGTAACAGTTAACCTGCTAACCGCAAAGTCTTATCAGTGCATGATGACATTGTGCTAAACTGCATGTACCCGCATGTGTGTGGGTGGGTGTCACCATGTGAGTGTGGGTGTGTGTAGGTGTGTGCCACTGGGTGTATGTATATTTATGACATTGTGTATTTGTGTGCGGGTCTCTGTACGTGTGTACGTACAGTCACCGTTATTTTGTGTCACAGCTATTACATGTATATATATAGGCACACAGACAGAGTACATGCAGGGACACACAATCCATGTATGCATAGTTTGCTTATGTTCATGGTTATTGTGGATTTCCCATATTGCACTCACACAGTTAGGCAGTTTATGATCAGTCATATGCATGATGAAGGTCGACCAGGGGTGTAGGGTGATCAGGGGTGTCAGGGGTGTCAGGGGTGTCAGGGGTGTCAGGGGTGTATGCATGTAGTGATGCAGCTAGGTCAGGGGTGTATGCATGTAGTGATGCAGCTAGGTCAGGGGTGTATGCATGTAGTGATGAAGGTCAGGGGTGTATGCATGTAGTGATGAAGGTCAGGGGTGTATGCATGTAGTGATGAAGGTCAGGGGTGTATGCATGTAGTGATGCAGCTAGGTCAGGGGTGTATGCATGTAGTGATGAAGGTCAGGGGTGCATGTATGCATGTAGTGATGAAGGTCAGGGGTGCATGTATGCATGTAGTGATGAAGGTCAGGGGTTATTATGCGATGGAATTTAAGCATGCATGTAGTTAAATGGGGTTAAGGCCACTAACTATAGTGGCCTGCTTCGAATTCTGCAACCTCGAGTCATGGGTAATGGAAATAGGAAGTATAAGCCCCCAGCTTGTAGGCTTATGCACATGCGTAGATCTAGGTTGAGCATGTGGAGTACCTCCCTGCTTGTGGTGGATCATTTCTCGCTTGAGTCTAGATCTGCAATTTTCTCCCCTTCGGGCCTTGCATGGGTTCTTTCCCTCTGGTGCTGGTATATAATGTTAGATTCTCTCCTGGGCCTGCGAGGACAATGTGGGGCCTCATGCTTGCATGGGGTACTGGTAATCACAAGGGGGCACAAGTGTATGTTGGCACCTGCATGCGGGTTGAGCCGTACACCCCTTAAGTCCAAGAAGGGGTTCACTCTATGGGGCCCCTTGCATGCGTTACGATATATAGTTGCATTGGGTATATAAAGGCCGCACGAGAGTGAGTGATAGTAGGGGTGATCATGAATGATGGTTGATCAGCCCAGATAGGTGTAGGTTTAGGCAAGGAATTATAGGGTTATAGGGTTTCATTTTCTCCATGCACGACTGAATGTAGGACTTGCACACTGCACCCAGTCCAACCAAACTCCTGCCTCGTCATTTTATGCCGCAGTGCCTTGGCATAAAATAGCAGACTCTGAGGCAGGAATGGGTAGGCTAAGCCATGCATGCAGACTATAATCTAGCCCTAGCTAGTCAGCCTAGTGTAGTCTGTGGTAAATTACTGAATCTAATGATTTGCACCTTTGTAAACTTACATTTCGTTAGCAGGGTTTTTGGCTTGTTTGTGGAGCTATGCTGATAGCAATGGCTTGGCATGGTTTTCGTTAGCATGGGCCTGGTTAACTTGAATTGTTGGGTGGCCCCCGAATCATCAGATTCTGCATTGTGTACTTACTATCCAGGAGTGTGTACTAAACCTTATACTTACCAAGCAAGTTCCACTGGGTGTGGCCTTTAAGTAAATTTGTATATGCGCCTATCCTTCTTGTTTGTTGTTGTACAAGGTTTATAGCAACTTTTGCGTCAATTTTTGTCCTCAAGTTTAATGCTGTCAGGTAACAGCTAGTTTTGATATATCTGCATGTAGTGTTGATGTAATTTATGTACATACATACGTACATACATACCTTTGATACATGGGTAATGTAATCGGTGTACGAAAATTGATTAAGTTACTTTCCATAATGAAGTTAATGGCAAACGGCAGTCACCCAGTGAACCGGACTGACAAATGATTCAAAACGAAAGTCTGCTTTATGTTTCGGTTTGCAGCTGTTGGTCATTGTTATGCAAGACTGGATAAAGATGTAGCCTCATGGTCTAGCCTGAGAAGTTGTATGGAAGAGCATTTTCATTGTAATGTTGCCATAGAAATCAGCTAACACAGTGAACCTCTTATGACAAACTCCCCTAATAGTGGAGTTTGACAGACTGTGACAGACTGTTCGTATGGATCCAGATTGATTGCTATGCACATGAAATAACCTCTGAATAGTGGAAACCTCTGCACAGCAAACTGATTTTCGGGTCCCAAAGTGTCCGCTATAGAGAGCTGTCACTGTACTTGACCTGAGGCTTACTGTAACAGAAATAGAATCACTACCAAACGCAACTTGAGGAGGCCATCTCTTGTTTTGCATGGTAAATGGCCCTCAGTGCAATTCCACAGAGCTGTATTTAGGATGCACCATTGGCTGGAGACCACAAGGATTTGCTCCCCAAGGGAAATTTTTTAGTCCTACCAAGATGAAATCTGAAGCACTTTCAAACCACTTTATTTCATCCTGTTTTGTACATCAGAAACTTTCTGTTGGGTGGAGGGTGGAGCAGCTATAGTCTGTAAGCAGGCCAAATAAACCCTTTAGCCTAGTCATTTTTAGTTAGACCCCCCCCCCCCCCGTATGCTATTCTGTACATACATCAGAAGCTGTCTAAGGGGCTGCTAGTTTGGGAATGGGGCCAAATTACCCCTAGATTGTCTCAGTTTTCTGTTTTCAAATTGTTAAATATAACTTTGGTAGACTTTGTTAAGGACAGGCTCTCGGATCACATTTGAGAAACGCGAGCAGGTTCAGGTTTCTGCTATGTAGCAGGGTACTAGGTGTCCCCTGTGTGGGAGTACACTGCTTTGTTTTGTGTTCATTAACGCAATGTTTGAATGTGCCTGGACTGACTAAATGTGGTATCGACGCACATAATATAATATATAGACAGGAATATCTTGTAAACTCTTTCTGTCTTCCTTCCCTTCCACTTTACAGCAAACTTGATCAGCTGTGGACCTCTTGTTCAATTTCAAAACCAGCCCAGTGTCCTTAGCACGCCAAGCTGGATGTTTAGCTATGTACAAAGCAATGCTGCATGACATGTTGTAGAGTATTCATTTAGTGTATCCATATTTCTTAGTGACAAGTGTGGTCTGCTGTAAATATTGCTTTTATTTAATTGAGCTTATGTGAACTTATTTTTTGTTAGCTGGGTTTTTACCTTGTTTGCGAAGCTGTGCTGATAGTAATGACTTGTTTAACTTCAGTTGGTTAATCGCTGTAACAGTTAACCTGCTAACCACAAAGTCTTATCAGTGCATGATGACATTATGCTGAATTGCATATACCTGCATGTGTGTGGGTGGGTGTCACCATGTGAGTGTGGGTGTGTGTAGGTGTGTGCCACTGGGTGTATGTATATATAATATGACATTGTGTTTGTGTGGTCTCTGCAGGGGTGTTTGCAGAAATCTTTAAAGGGGTTTTCCAATCAAAATAACGCAACATCATATGATGATAGTATACAGTAATGTGCATGTGCCATTGCGCGTATCCCATGCAGCTCCAAGTGTCGGGGGACAATAGCAAATGGGAGTGGAAGGGGGCAGATATGTAGGCACATAGTACCGTAGATGCTATAGAACACATTCAGTATGGTGATGTATTCAGTATCATAGGGGGTTATAGTTAGGGGGGTCTGGGGGTATGATCCCCCAGGGAAAATTTGAGTTTTAATTTTGGTTATATGAGGTGCATGGGTGACGGCCTAACGGTTGCAAGTAGGGGATTCTCTACAGAAATTTGCAATACCACTGGAATTTTTTGGGGGGATGGAAACTGGAGAGGTTGGGGTGGAAGCTTCCTCACCCTCACTGGATAGTTGGAACTGTGGAACTATAATATCCAACCAGTCCAGTAGTTGTAGTAGTAGTAGTAGTGTAGTAGTATAGCGCGCAAGAATTATACATATACCATGCAAGCATCGAGCATTGTGACGTCATAATTTATGGCAAAAAATGGCAAGCAACAGATTGCAGGAGGATGACAAATCAAATTCCTGACAATATAGAATATAGGTATTAAGCAATTTGAGGTGATTATTATGATACGATTATCAATTGTATATTCTGTTGCTGCTCTGAAAGTGTTAACTACCTGGACAAGTTTTATTTAGGCCGTTTTTCCCCAGGGTTTTTCCCTGAAAACAGTGGAAAACTCTCTCCTTACGCCCCTGCTCTGTGTGTACAGTCACAGCTATAACTGTATCTTGTGTCACAGCTATAACTGTATCTTGTGTCACAGCTAATACTGTATCTTGTGTCACAGCTATTACATGTAGGCACACATGCAGAGTACAGGGACACACCGTCAATACATGCATGCATAGTTTGCTTATGTTCATGGTTATTGTGAATTTCCCATATTGTACTCGCACAGTTAGGCAGTTCATGATCAGTCATGCATATGCATTATGAAGGTCAGGGGTGTATGCATGTAGTGATGAAGGTCAGGGGTGTATGCATGTAGTGATGAAGGTTAGGGGTGTATGCATGTAGTGATGAAGGTCAGGGGTGTATGCATGTAATGATGAAGGGCAGGGGTGTATGCATGTAGTGATGAAGGTCAGGGGTGTATGCATGTAGTGATGAAGGTTAGGGGTGTATGCATGTAATGATGAAGGGTAGGGGTGTATGCATGTAGTGATGAAGGTCAGGGGTGTATGCATGTAGTGATGAAGGTCAGGGGTGTATGCATGTAGTGATGAAGGTCAGGGGTGTATGCATGTAGTGATGAAGGGCAGGGGTGTATGCATGTAGTGATGAAGGTCAGGGGTGAAAGGATGTAATGATAAAGGCCATGCAGGGGTATATTCATGTAATGATGAAGGGCAGGGGTGTATTCATGTGGTGATGCAGGTCAGGGGTGTATGCATGCAATGATGCAGGTCAGGGGTGTATGCATGTAGTGATGAAGGTCATGCAGGGGTGTATGCATGTAGTGATGAAGGTCAGGGGTAACCGTTATAGGGTTTCATTTTCTTCATGCACGACTGAATGTATATAGGACTTGCACACTGCACCCAGTCCAACCAAACTCCTGCCTCATCATATTATGCCACAGTGCCTTGGCATAAAATAGCAGACTCTGAGGCAGGAATGGGTTGGCTAAGCCATGCATGCAGACTATTATTAATCTAGCCTTAAATCAGTAGTAGTCAGCACAGGGTTCCAGATCCTTTGTTCACAGCATGTTTCTGAAACTTTCTCGACAGGACAGTTTGGGTTTGGGTACACTGGACTATGGTCTAGTCGTATTTTTAAATTGTGCATCAGGCAACCCTTAGGCAAGTTAATCCATAGACAGTTCAACAAATTTGTAGGGTGTATAGTTATAAAATAAATATCATTATGCTTACTAGGGTGTTCCTCTGAATGTTTTTACGAATGACAACACTGTAAAAATGGGGTGTTGGGCTAACACCTCTAGGGGTGTTGGGATTAATGTTTAGATTTAGCACCCCTTGGGGTGTTAGTAAGGGTGCTATCGTAACACTCTTACCAAGGGGTGCTGCTGTTACCCTCCAAAGGGTGTTACTATTATATGGGTGCTAATAATAATTATATCTAGTGTAATATTACAGTTAATTGTATATTATCAATGACATGCAATAATTTAGCATTCAATTTGTCTCGATTTGACATAGCCAGTGCAATTAAGTTAATAACTGCATATAAAGTAAATTTACATTTCTTTAAGGGAAGACAGTACACGAGTGACAATAGGTTGTGCAGGCATGGATGGTGGGATGTTAAAAATACATTGTTCAAGAAAATAATAAATAGGCATTAGCGATGATGGGTAAACAAGGTTAAAACAATAAAAAGATGCAAGTAAGTTTACAATAGCTAGGATACCACTCTTCTCTTGGAAGTAAGGCTTGCGCTCTACACAAATGAAAAAATGCCCCCCAGCAAAGCAGGCAAATGGCTCGTTTTGTCGCTGCTGCCACAGCTGGTCTTGTAGGTCTTCATCACTCTGTGCAAACCAAAAAAATACTAAAAGTTGCCATAATGTTACATTTAGCTAGGCATGTACAAATTGCATTCAGTTAAATGTACCAACCTGAATCATATGTCCCCAGGCTCGAATCTGCTCAGGAGTGAAGTTCTTTTCATGTTTTTGCGACAACTGTTCAACAATCTCTTCCAGTTCATCCATCCTTTGCATCTGTCCACTATACTTGGACTGATTTTTCTTACTGGGAGTAGGACCATCATCTAAGTCAATGCAAGGCTCACTAGGTACAGGACGTTTTGAAATGGATGGTACTTTCTTCACTTCTTCTTTTAACCAAAGAACTATTTTTCTTCGCAGTTGGTGAGCTTCATACATTTGCAATAAATCATTATCATCTTTGACAGCTATTTGTCGTCCTTTTGTTCCATGACCAGGTTGAATGTATCCCAGTATAAAGTCAGAAGTGCAAAGGCTGTCACCAAAGCTTTCTCTGAGCTGATGTTTGAAGGTGGCAAATTCTTTGTATACCTTGCTTTGATTCCAGTTTTTAACCTCTACTCCACCTTTCTTACTTATGATTTTGACCTCATATACAATGGATAATCCAATATGCTGCGTTACGCCACTGTTAACAAACTGATTAGGGGCCAAAGTGGCTTGCATTTCATCACCAAAGTTCATAACTGTCACAGTCTGCAAGTATACAAAAAACAGAACATATAACGTGGCAGACTGGCTATGTGCACACACAGGCATTGTTTCCATACCTTAGCGTGCATATTAAGTACTATTATCATCACTATTATTAGAAGGCTACCCCTTCACCACTCAGACTAGTATCATAGAATTTAACAGCAACAAATACCCAAAAAATTCATTAAGAAAGTGTCATAACGCGATACCGGTATACAAGAACATGATCAGAAACACAATGGGTAAAATAGGAACACCTTAGGACTATTGACCATGCACTTACTCACTTGACTGTAACGGGGGGCTTGTGGATCTGTCACTTCTGCCATAGACGCTCTATTTTTGTACTTAAGTATCTGTGATTTTGCCAAGAATCGCGATGTGCTGGCGTGGTGCTGAGAGTTGTTGTGAATACGCGCGAGGGGTCCGACACTAAGTAAAATGGTGTACGAGATTCCGGAATCTTTAAAGATTCCATAAGATTCCACAAGATTCCACAAGATTCCATATCGGATTCCGTAAGATTCTGTATCGGATTTTCACTGGGATTCAAAGATTCTGAAAGATTCAGTCGATGATTCCAAGATTCTGAAAGATTCGGTCGACGATTTTAAGATTCCGAGAGATTCCGTCGAGTATTTTAAGATTCTTGACCTAAGATTCGAAGACTTTTTGTTGATTCTAAGATTCCTAGCAGGCTAAGATTCCGGGATTCTGTACTAAGATTCCAAGATTCCAAATGGGATTCCAAGCGGAACGTACGAGATTCCAAGGAGTGGCGGACCCCTCGAATACGCGCCCAAAATCTGCACCCCGCGTTTTCAACGCACGCACACGGACCGCGAACGCGATTCGAACGCAGCCTAAAACAACAATATCTCTAAAGTATTTTCATGCACCCTTAGTTGTTATTGTGTTCATGTGACAGTACTGAAGTATTTGTGAACATTGTGTCATATCCTGTAGTATGATGCATAGTCACAGTATTTTAGTGAACAGTGGCTGTTAATTATATCTCACAATAGGCCCCAGGGGGATGCAAGTGGGAACACATTCGGTCCTTCATGTTTCCCGTCAGAAAGACATATGATGAGTTTCTTGAACATGGAATAATGAAGAATCTTGTGTCTGTGCCATTTCAGTGTAGGAACAGGTTGTTGAACCCTACATACCTAGGAAGACTCGTAGACGAGTGGCACACTCTATACTTGCACAAGAGCAGAATCCAATGGGATGACGATGAGTGCAGCATTCAGCCAATCATCCACAATATTCTATTAGTGGCAGTACAATGCGTAAGACGCAGCTCACGTGGAGCAGTATATACTAGATCGAGTGACTGTTATGAAGTAATTCATATGAACGATGACTTGAAAGTGTTAATAGAGGTGAAGGGCACATGCGCATACCCTTATCGTTTAATAGAAGGTGCAAGGCCAATGTCACAATTGCTGCAACAAGTGGCATTGGCTCGTTTGTCCGGACAGTGGAAAAATAAAGTCTTAGCTGGACTAGCCACCCATGACGAGTGGAATTTGTTTGTTATAGCAGATTGTTCCAAAGAGCCGCAGGCAGCATTGCTCCTTGAAGTTGTTAAACACTTCTCGTTCAGTATTGCTGCAAGGAGTTATGATCTGCACATCAGTGATTTGGTGTCCTTTTTTGTTTCCTATCTGAATGATGTTGATTACATTTAGATTCATGAATTTTACATGTATTTTTATTATAAATGGATTTGTGCTCAAATTGGTCTGCGTCAATAGGTTTCGTGTAAATATTTGATTAATTTTGACGCTGACGACACGACGCGACGCGACGTTCCTGTCTGCGTCGTATTGTGAACCTGCCTTGAGTGCTATAAGATGAACACTGAATGTACAATACTATCTACATATGGCTGATGACTGTGCTCCCCATGACGACGTTGTGCACATGCACATTCAAATGCATGTGTATGATTAAATATAATATTATTATAGCAATACAACAAACGAAATTAC
>CAUJGJ010000093.1:82500-95000 GCA_963170055.1 Halisarca cf. caerulea
TTCAGACATTCTGTTCTGGAGGCTGTGGAGCGAAGTTAAAGCCAATATTTACGGATTTGGTCAAAGACTGCGCCACTTCTGTACGTGCTGTATGTATGTACGTACGTAATATCTCTCACCCTTTCGTGAATGCATGCGTGCGTGCGTGCGTGCGTGCGTGTTGTGTGTGTATGTGTGTGTGTGTGTGTGTGTGTGTGTGTGTGTGTGTGTGTGTGTGTGTGTGTGTGTGTGTGTGTGTGTGTGTGTGTGTGTGTGTGTGTGTGTGTGTGTGTGCATGTGTGATTGTTGCATCCGTATATATATGTACATGCGTATAAATTTGCTTTGTCTCTTTCTCTCTTTCTCGTGTGTGTGTATGTTGGTGTGTCAGTGTGTGGAGTAGAGAGTGATCAAGCATTCCAAAATTGAGAACAAAGTGTTATAAACACAGCACAATTTTTCAAGTGTGACATTTCTGCTACTAGTATATAATTTGGTTTGTGGCTTTTCTATTGCATGCAATCATGCTAGAAAATCATTGTTGAATTGTTGCTTAGATAATTAACTACTACCTGCCTCTTTACATCCACCAGCTAGAGAATTTCAAAATTCTATTCCCAAATAATAGGACATTTGGGCAAAATAAGCCAGATTATAGTGCACAGAGAAGTGACGTTTTGATGATATTAACTGGTTGGAGAAGTGGAAGTTTCTGCAGCATACAGACATGACGTTTATTGATTTGCACAATTATATTCATTTGCTGGAAATAATATATTATCGATGCTTTTAGTTTATGTAGTTTCAAGTTTCATGGTAATACTATGCACTTGCATATTGTAAGTATTATAAACTGAAACACGACTGGTTTTAAGCGCAGAATGTATTAGTGTTTGGCTCAAACTGACCGGACCAATCAAAAGGGTGCTCCTTGACCATGCAAGATGGTGGTTGCATTTTGAGCATTTAATGTATGTATGTGCATGGGAACTGAGAGGTTGGCAAGCAAGTTTTATAGACATTGTGCAGCAGTGTTTGGATTTGTGCGTTTTGTATTAAATTTTTACTATTGTTTCCAACTTGCTTGTACCAGGGGACTCTACCTGTGGGTCTGTTTGAGGTGTTTGAAGATGGTTGCAAGATAAGTAGTGATGGCACCTATTGCCTTGTGGCCATTTCCAAGATCTTCAGTGATGTGCAATCATCTTCATCATTTGAGGTTTGTGGCAAACTAGTATGATTGTCTTTTGTCATATTGGCAGGGTTCCTTTTACAGTTATAATACGTAAAATGGGAATCGATGTACATGTACAGTGGAACCTGCTACTCAGGACACCTGTTTAAACAGGACATTAGGTTATGGTCCCAAATGCACAATCTCGAAAACATGTAAATGACATATTTTGGCAACTCTGGAGTATCAAAACACTTCTCTAATCAGGACACTTTTGGTGGTCCCCAACTGCAAGGTGTCCACATTTAATACAGGTTTCACTCAGTCTGTATTATGTATTAAAGTAGGATCATTACACTAGTCTGATATCCATATAATATTATTATAATAACACCTTGTCTATATACGTATTTCTGATCTTGACAATATTGGAATGTGTAATTGCCTATAATCCATCCATTACAGGAAGTTGTGTTTCGTTTGTTTCCTCCATATATAAGTATCATGGGATAGAGACTAATGGTACCTTATGGCCGGCAGTGCCATGTGCATACTTCTGGCTATTGAGGAAAGACAGCTAGAGGTTGCAAATGTTTTCAAGTGGATTATAAAAGAAATGATCATGCATAGATGTGTAATGCATGCCATGGATGCTGTACATCACAGCATGACTGAACATGTGTGTGGTCAATATGTACATACGTACATACATACGATCTGCCTGCATGGCCATAGTACATGGTGATACTAACACAGTGACCCCTTATGTACTGTGTACATGCAGGGTGACCACCCGGTTGAAGACTGACCTGTTAGATTTACAATATTTGTTGACAATTTCCCCACCCCTGGCTGACCTAGGCATTCCTCCATTCTGGAATGATAACTAGCCTATAAGGATAAAAATTGGATAGAAGAGCTAGGCTTGAACAGCAAGGTTATAGTGTCGTAATCGACATTTATTTCTGGAAATTTACTAACTGAGTCAATTTTACCTGGTTGATTCCTTTCCTCTCAATTGCTTGTTTTGATGTTTGCATGCAGTGGGTATTTGTCACACTTGTGATCATTTGTATACTACATAATATTATTTCTTAATTGTGTTGAGATTCAATTATTTTATAACTATGTATAATATTATATGTTGCAATTCGAGAAGCTTGATGTATTGCAAAGTTGGCCTGCTCTTTTGCTATGCCAAGACTTCTCCAATAGAGCAAGGCTAGAGCATAATATTATATACTTAAGCTTAGACTAAGTGTGGTTATTTTATTTTATACGTAGTTTGTTTGTACTCATCCTGCATGGAGATTAACAGTAGCCTCCTTCTCCCACTTGTAGAACTGCTTTGAAGCTCAAGCTACTTCAACTGAGTGCACTACTGACTGTCGTACTGTGAGTTTACTTGTAGCATGTCACATACAACAGACTATGGTTACCATATATGATACATGAAAATATGGTAAAGTTAATGTTTAATCCTATTTTGTGCTAGTAATTGTCCCTGTAAGATTGCTGTGTGTGCTGCAGTTTGCACCCGTAGTAATCTTTGTAAGATTCTATTGAGCTCGAGAAGTGTAGTTGCACTATCTGATATGACGTAACAGTACTTTTCATAATATACTGGACAATGTACTGTAACAGTGGTCTGACACCCCCCCCCCAACAATCATAGAAAAGATCAATTATGCAAGTCCAAATCTTTTGAGTGAAGAAGCCGTGGTAATACAGTATATGAAGCATATTGATGCTTTTAACACTATTCTTAGGCCCATTCTACTGCCTACTTGTAGAGTGCATTTGTTCCCATGTTTAACTGCAGCAGTGTTTGTTACTATTTTCAGCCACGTAGCAATGTATGTACCTACAATAGGAGGTCAGAAGCCATACAACAGCCTATCAAAAAAGTAGATGAATAGTATTTGTTGTACTTTATTGTACTATATGTCACTCACTAATAATCATTTTAATTATAGGTAAGCATGCAAACACATACACTTGTCTCTGTTCATCCTTTAGGCCCTGAGCACGATTGTGAGCGTAGCTGGGTGTTGCGAATATGACCTGGAACTGTTCTTGGCCCATGCACAAGCTAATATCAAGAGGTATGTTTCTTTGGAGATGTGGTTGTGGCATGTTTCTGCTATGTGATAATGCTTGAAGTGGTTTGTGAAAGCTGTTCAGTCCACTTGTGATTAACTATACAGTGTGCTGTCTATCAAGTTCCCAGCTATACAGCACATTTGCAATGAAGTCTTGTAAAAGTGTCCTCTGACAAACATTGTCATGCAATTATATCTTCCTTTATGCCTGCCCTCTCACTAGTGTGCAAATCACAGGCCAATATATATGTGGCAGGTTCATTAATTTTGTGTAATCCTACGACACAAGTGTGTCCCCCTGCTCGAAATAGGATGTGCAGCTATTGTATGTTTGGGGCCATAGTTCAGGAGTGAGGCCCAATCACCCATGCATATATGTGACTCAGTTTCAGTTTTGCTAACTATAGCTTTAAAGGGTTTTGTGTTAGGGACAGGCTCTCAGATCAAATCTCAAAATATGACCAGGTTCAGGTTTCTGCCATAATATATAATTTGCAGGTTACTAGGTGTCCCCTGTGTGGGAGTGCACTGCTCTATTAACCCAATGATCAGGCATGCTTGGTTGACTTAATCTGGTAACTATATATGACATTGTACAGTGACAAATGGTTAATATGCCAAAATGCTTATATGCCACAATTTTTACAACTGAATTCATGAGAGTGACGTATATGACATTATTATACCTATGGCAGATTGGTTAATATGCCAAAATGCATGGATAAAAGACCAGCAATTTGGTAAACCAGTTGCGGCATAGTAGCACTTTCCACTGTATATAGACAAGAGTGCATGTCTTGTAACTCTTTATCTCTTCTTTTTCTTCCACTTTACAGCAAACTTGATCGGCTGTGGAGCTCTTGTTCGGTTTCAAAACCAAGCAAGTGCCCTTAGCCTCCCATGCTAAATACATCTTGACGTACAAAGCAATGCTGCAATAATATAATATTATTGTAGAATAATATTATTCATTAATTTGGTGTATCCATAATTCTTAGTGACAAGTGTAGTCTGTGGTAAATTAATTTAATGATTTGCACTTTTGTAAACTTATTTTTGGTTAGCAGGGTTTTTGGCTTGTTTGTGGAGCTATGCTGATAGCAATGGCCAGGCATGGTTTTTATTAGCCATGGGCCGTGACTTGTTGGGTCACAGTGGCCCCGGCCCTCAGATCAGATTCTGTATATTATGTATATTACAATATACTTTGCTATTGCTCACTCTTGACCACTATCCCGGAAGAAACCTTATACATATTATAATATGTGTAAGGTTTCTTCCAGGCGGATAGTGGTCAAGAGGGAGCAACTCAAAGTTAAGTATGTCATTATATACTGAGTGATATAATCAGAGGGGCCGGGGTATACTGGCTCCCCCAGGGAAGTTTCTAGCTTTTAGACCTGATACCTGAGGCCATTTTAGGTCACTAGAAGCAGTTTCTGATTACAGATCAGTCTATTGCTACTGTGCATGTACTGTACTCCATACATTAGCTGTCTACTAGACAATCCGCGAAAACCGCGAGAGTTTAGTCGCGCGAAAATGTACGCGTATACGGTTTATTCTCGCCAATATCCAAAGATGCGTTCTACTGTTTTTGTCCTGGCTTGTCTGTTCACTTTGCAACTTCCTTCAGAACGATTTTCTTTGCCACTTGGTGCTGATTATGTGAAACTGTCTTTTACTTCGCGGGTGAAAAGGCAGGATGATCCTACGGCATGTCTCAACGACTTTGGCAAATTGCAGAGCAACCAGGAATGTCTGAGTCTGCTTGAAGATGGTACGACCACAAACGTTCAGGAATTCTGTTCTGGAGGCTGTGGAGCGAAGTTGAAACCTATATTTACGGACGTGGTCAAAGACTGCGCTAATTCTGTATGTGCTGCATACGTACGTGCATATTTACTTGGTGGGCGAGAGTCGTGTGTTGGGGTGAGAACATCGACACACTATATGTGTGCGTGCGTGCGTGAGTGTGTGCAGTGTGTTTGTGCAGTGTGTTTGTGCAGTGTGTGTGTGTGTGTGTGTGTGTGTGTGTGTGTGTGTGTGTGTGTGTGTGTGTGTGTGTGTGTGTGTGTGTGTGTGTGTTTGTGTGTGTGTATGTGTGTGTGTGTGTGTGTGTGTGTGTGTGTGTGTGTGTGTGTGTGTGTGTGCGTGCGTGTGTGCATGTATGCATGCTTGTGTGCGTGCGTGCGTGCATGCTTGTGTGCGTGCGTGCATGCATGCTTGTGTGCGTGCGTGCATGCATGCTTGTGTACGTGCGTGCATGCATGTGTGTGTGCGTGTGTGCGTGTGTGTGTGAAGCAAATAGTGATCTAGCCATCAGTTCATTGTGGCCATTTCCTTCAATGAGGTGTAACAGTTCATAAAAATGGCAGCATAAACATTACACAATTATCAGACACGACATGTGAGTTTAAGTAATAGTAGAACACATCAAAGTGTATTGTTGTATGGCACAAAATGCCCGAGGGTGAGTGCTGTGAAAACGCATACAGCACACTTTGATGTGTTATAACGGACTTGTTGTACACATTTTACAATTTTTGAAGTAAAAAGACAGATTTGTAAGACAAATCAACTTTCATTCAGAAATATACCACGTGTGAGTTCAGTGATTACAGTGCTTGGTCGGCATCTATTCAAATATCGTATATCCAGAATTATTGGGGAACATTAAATTTGTGATTTGTGCAAGATCAGGCTGTAATTAAATATTGGCAGATTCTCTGAAATTTAATTTAGCAGTTGCACAGCAAATACAAAGCATAATAAGTAGGTATATATAAATTTGGTGATAAAAACTTGGTGATTTTGATCCTGGCCGCCAAAACGGTGAATTATATATGTTGCCAATATTTCCTAATATACAGTATCAGCCTCCTATGGTCCTGCATCAATGTAGCAGCTGTTGAGTTTGTTGCTGGCGTATCTAATCATTCTGATCAATGCCAATTAACCTTGCTACCAAATTTGGCTCAAGACGTCCCATGCAGGGGCGCTTGCAGGTTGTGTGCACACTTTTGTCCTGTTATGCCACTGAAAGTATGCTACATGAGATATATGCATACAGTTTTTGCTTTCAAATTTGATGTTACTACCCATCGTACAACAAATTTGCTTATAACCAGGGGATTCTCATTCAAGACAGTGGTTACCTTTTTGAACATTAACATGTTGCATGTGTACATTTGAGTTAACTATAAAAGTGTGGCAAGCACATTCTCATAGTAAATGTGCAGCAGCATATGTGCATGTGTTGCATGGGTTTGTATGCTTCGCATTTACCTTTGTTTTAACTTGCTTGACTTCTTGTTTCAGGAAACTATATATGTGGGTCTGTACAAGGTGTTTGAAGATGGTTGCAAGAATTCTAGTGAGGTTAACGGCACCTACTGCCTGGTAGCCATTTCCAAGATCTATATAGCCATACAATCATCTACAGCATTTAAGGTTTGTGCATGGCAAGTATTTCGTATGTTTTCATTTTTTTTATAAAATGTGATGTATTAATTATAGTAGAATCATTACACCATAGATTCTTAATATGAGTCTATGATTACACTGATTCCATAATATGCCTAAAAATATACTTATGTAGTATGAATACCTTGTCTTTTGATAGTTTCTGATCATGCATGATCAGATTCTAATATTCTTGACACTAATTGAAATTCTCTCTGCTATAGGTTTGTGCAATTACCTTGTAATCCATCCATTACAGGAAATTGTGTCTCTGTTTCCTGTACTCAGTATTATGGGATAGACTAATTTCCTGTCATCTTAAATTGACGTGTCTTTTAAGTTAATGAGGAGGGGACTCTCTACATACCCCTGTCTGTTGGCTCCAGAGGAAACATAGAGGTTGCAGATGTTCTCAAAACTTTTAAAAAATTTATTTCATTATAGAAGAAATCGTAGATAATATGTAATATCCATGGCTGCTCTATATCACAACATGCATGACTGTATGATATTATTATTATGCTGTCTCCTATATGCTTTTGACTTGCCTCCCACATACTCTTCAAAGCTAAAGTACCCCTCCCCCCTGACATATTTCCTGAAAACAACCCGGTTACATTATCCATGTTCTGAGATGTTGTAGTCAATATACACTATATACATATCTACTTGGCAATAGTACATAAAGTTACTAGCAGTAAGATAAAATCGGCAAGACAAATACTTGAACAGCAAGGTGGTGTTGTAAGAGACATTTTTTCTGTAATTTACTAGTCATGGCCTGCTACGACCGTCCCACGTACACGTGGGACGGTCATAGCAGGCCAGACTAGTAATTACTGACCGAATCAAGTTTTGTCTGGTTGAATTCCTTAAATTGTCAATCCTCTTAATTTTGTTTTGGTATTTTTGCAGTCATTTGTCACATTCACTCATGATTTGTACTATACATTTCTTAATAATTGTATTTAAATTTCAAATTACGTACTTATAATTTGAGGAGATATATATAGTATTTTATTCTTATGGTCTGGTACTGGTCTGAAGAGCTGGTCTGCTCTTCTACTATGCTAAACAGGAGTCCACACATGTAAGATATGTCCGATTTGGACATATTGTGAAGGAATTTCAAAATAGAGGACATTATTGAAGCGCTGAAACAACCCCCCCTTGTTTTTTTACTGGAACGTAATATAAAAAAATATCTGAAATATGCCTATGTAAGAAAGGACATGATATCTACTTTGTATCTGAGTATAGGTTAGAGGCTTACCCAGTACTTGAAAGGTTGTCTGTGGACCTTTCGTCACATGAAAGCGCAAAGATTGCAAATTCCGGTCGAAGAAATCGGGGTTTTGTATAGTAGGCTCAATATGTGGAATGAAGTGTAACTTATTAAATCGAAAATATTTCATGAATTTCACTGCTTCATTGAATGACTTCAATATTCAAGGTTATCTACAAGAAAAACTCATAAAAACACCATCCCGTTTGAAGAAGATTAGAGGGCAAAGGATTGAACCTTGGGGTACCCCTGAGTTAAGCATAATTTGAAATTTAACCTTTGATATAGAAGCAGCTTGGAAATGACCACCTAAGTATGAAACCAGCAAGTTGCATAGTGCTTGAGATGGGTTAAACTGTGTCGTCCGTTTTGTAAGCAGAAACTGGTGGTCAACGCTATCATAGGTTGGAGTATGTACGTATGATGCTATCAATTCAAGTAACTTTTGAGATATCCAGGAAGTCTAACCAGATCAACCTATCCAGGGACTTATAGCATGCGTCTGTTAGATACAGTGGAAAATGGTTAAGGAGAAACCCAGAGCGCACTGAAATTTAGTTCTTGTTAAAGTATTTCGTGTTAAACGTATGAAGATAGTACATTCTATATACAGTTGGTTCACAGAAACTGTTCTTGTTAAGCAATATTTCCTGCATGTTAAACAACTTTGTGTTAACCAGTTTTCACTGTATAGAAGAAGGGATTCAGTTAAATGGCCATGCCTTGTTTTCATTGCTGTTCAGTTGATAAGTGAAAAGGGTTTACTTGACCCCCATTACCCCCCCCCATATGCCCCTGCCATATCTGCTCTTAAGGGAAGGCCATACAATCGTTGGGATACCACCGAACCAATAATTCAGACGAATAGTTCGTCGATGGTGAACATGTTCACCTAACAAGGAATACCTAATTTGCATTCGGTGTTCCTCAAAATTGTTTTGTGTGGTCAATTTGTTGTTTATATACATTGCCGCACCTTTCGACAATGGTATGGCCTAACCTTTAGACTAATAGAGCAGGGCAAGAGTGTACTTATGGATGTAAGTGTGCTTTATCATTTGTACTCATCTTAATTGCATGTATGGAGATTATTAATTGGTAGTCTTTTTCTTCTGCTCGTAGAACTGCTTTGAAGCTCAAGCTAATTCAACTGAGTGCACTGCAGACTGTCGTACTGTGAGTTTACTTGTAGCATATCACATACAGCGTACTAGTTGGTGTCTTGTAGGGGTTACGTGTTTGGCAATCAGTTTGCAACTCTGTGATGATATCGTGCAAATTTGGTAACTTATCCTGATTGGGGGCGTTTTCAATTAATTTTGAAATCAAATGCACCAACTTGAGTACATGCATTTCCAATGTACTACCCCAGAATTGGTTAAAGTGATTGATTCACTTAATTGTTGACAACATCTAATTGTTCTGATACATTCTTTGATGGAACTTCATTTCCACACTGTGACAGTAAGCAGCTTGCTTTTCCTTTCCTGCCTAACTGCACCGGTACCAGTCCTACTTCACTAGCTACAAACCTAGGCATACAATGTTAGCAATTGTCGTTTGATGCATTATTCACTTGTCATGCCAGTGTTCAACATCGCCCACTAGTTTAATACAAAAGAGTACTACAAAAGTACATACAACAGTGTATAAAAAGCACAAACAGTTCACCTTCTCCTGTGACAACTAATTTATCTTGATCCGTTATTGTATACTGATGCCATACATCATAATTATTTAGAGTCATTGGTCTTTTGGGTATTTTTTTAATAATATGTTCAAGAAAGGGGGAGTCGTCTGCCGGACCAGTTGATACTGGTTGCTTGTTTCCTTCGCTCACTGAGCAGTTGGTTGATAGAGCTTACTTCGTCCAGCTGTTGAGCTGTCTGTTGATTGCTGCTCACTTCCTTCCTTGGTCAGGCTGGCTGATGTGTGCTCCTTCCTTGGTCAGGCTGGCTGATGTGTGCTCCTTCCTTTGTTGGTCTGGCTGGCTGATGTGTGCTCCTTCCTTGGTCAGGCTGGCTGATGTGTGCTCCTTCCTTGGTCAGGCTGGCTGATGTGTGCTCCTTCATTGATCAGGCTGGCTGATGTGTGCTCCTTCATTGATCAGGCTGGCTGATGTGTGCTCCTTCATTGATCAGGCTGGCTGATGTGTGCTCCTTCATTGATCAGGCTGGCTGATGTGTGCTCCTTCATTGATCAGGCTAGCTGATGTGTGCCCCTTCATTGATCAGGCTGGCTGATGTGTGCTCCTTCATTGATCAGGCTGGCTGATGTGTGCTCCTTCATTGATCAGGCTGGCTGATGTGTGCCCCTTCCTTGGTCGGGCTGGCTGATGTGTGCTCCTTCATTGATCAGGCTGGCTGATGTATGCCCCTTCCTTGGTCGGGCTGGCTGATGTGTGCTCCTTCATTGATCAGGCTGGCTGATGTGTGCTCCTTCATTGATCAGGCTGGCTGATGCACGCTCCTTCCTTGATCAGGCTGGCTGATGCACGCTCCTTCCTTCATTAGTCATGCTGGCTGATGCACGCTCCTTCCTTGATCAGGCTGGCTGATGCACGCTCCTTCCTTCATTAGTCATGCTGGCTGATGTGTGCTCCTTCATTGATCAGGCTGGCTGATGTGTGCTCCTTCCTTGGTCGGGCTGGCTGATGTGTGCTCCTTCCTTGATCAGGCTGGCTGATGCACGCTCCTTCCTTCATTAGTCATGCTGGCTGCATGCTTGCTCCTTCCTTCGTTAGTCAGGCTGCATGGCTGATGCATGCGTGCTCACTTTCTTTGACATGTCTGATGGACTGACTGATGCATGCTTGCTCCTTTGTTAGTCAGGCTGGCTGATGAATGCTTGCTTCCCTTCGAGTACTCGGTTGATAACCCACTGCTCTCACTTCCTTGTTCGTTGAACAAGCGCGCACACCCACCCACCCACCCACCCCACACACACATGCACACACACACACACACACACACACACACGCACACACATACACACACACACACACACACACACACACACACACACACACACACACACACAGTGTTAGAAATAAGGAATGGATAGTGTTTGGACAAACGTCCTAGCACTATCATTTTGGATCAGACAAATTCAATTTTGCTCGAACAATTTATGGAAAGGATACACATGTGCTACTGTGTAACAGTACACACACATACATAGTGCAGAGTTGCATCACTTTTATCCTTACAGCTGTTAGTTAACTTTAACATACTAACATCACCGTCTGCACATGTGAAGTGAACATTCGTTTGGTTAGTGCTCAGTCAAATATCTGACGCAAACATTTTTGGGTCGGACAAAATACCAAAATGGACGGACAATGTCTGAATGCAGACCATTATTTCTAACACTGCATACATATATAATTGTCTCTGTCCATCCTATAGGCCCTGAACATGATTGTGAGCATAGCTGGGTGTTGTGAATATGACCTGGAACTGTTCTTGGTCTATTCATCAGCTAATGTTAAGAGGTATGTATGTTTCTTTGGAGATGTGACTGTGGCAAGTTTTCCACTGTTTGATGATGTTTGTGTTCAACTTGTTGGAAGTTGGTGGATCAAAGAAAAGAAGTGATCTCTCAAAGCTGTACAGTCCACTATTGATTATAGCTATACAGCGTGCTGTCTATCAAGTTCCAGTTATGTGCTGCACATTTGCAATGAAGTCATGTTAAAGTGTCCTAGCTCTAATAAACTATTATCTTCCTTTGAATAGGTCTTTTGTTCTGTCTTGTACAATAGGAAGTTTCTTGTGTGTGTTTGTGTGTGTGTGTAGGGGGGGGGGGGGAGGTAGCTAGTTTGTAAGCAGGCCAAATGAACCCTTTAGGCTAGCGTCATGTCACTTTTACTTAAGAAATGGTTAATATGCCAAAATGTTTCTTATATATGCCATAATTTTATACAAGCTAGTTCATGGGGATTGTAATAGCATTATTAAGTGTGGCAAATTGGTTAATAATTGTGGCAAAATGGAGAAGGGGCCAAATTTTGTGAAACCAGTCGAGTATATTAAGTATTTTCCACTATTAGGAATATCTTGTAACTCTTTCTGTCTTGTTTTCCTTCCACGTTTTACAGCAAACTTGATCACCTGTGGAGCTCTTGTTCAATTTCAAAACCAGACCCGTGCCCTTAGCACACCAAGCTGGATGTTTAGCTATGTACAAAGCAATGCTGCATGACATGTTGTAGAGTATTCATTTGGTGAATCCATATTTCTTGGTGACAAGTGTGGTCGTTGCTAATGCTCATGTATTTGTTTTGCTTTATGTTTCGTATCTTTTATTAGAAGGGTATCTGCCTTGTTTGGGATCGAAGCTATACTGATAGCAATGATTCAGTTAGCTTTCGTACGTAGCTTCAGTTGGTCAGGCATTGTTATACTGCTAACAGCAAAGTCATATCAGCTATAGTGCATCATGACATTTTGCTGAACTACATGTACCCTCATACGGTGTCGGGAGGTGTGTGTGA
>CAUJGJ010000093.1:100000-165000 GCA_963170055.1 Halisarca cf. caerulea
TTTCCAGAGCTAGGACCATACCCCAGACCCCTGGCTAATAGTACACAGAACATGCCTCCACAGTACCACTGACTTACCCCTCCTAGATCCCTGAAAGAAAGACTAACTATAGTTACTTACTCCCCCCTACTCTCAGTATTTTTACACCTCCATACTGCATTGCCCCACCCCCCTAGATTTTAGGAATCTCAAATTGCCCACAGCCCTGCATGGTTGAGTTGTGAGATTTCAGATATTGACAGTTTGCCCACCCCTGACTGAAATATGCATTCCTCATTCTGGAAGCATAAATACCCTGTTTACATGCATCTTAAATGCAGATTAAGAAGCCGGCTTTGCTTAGCGAACGAAAACTTTTCACATGTCCACACACAATCTGCTGAAGCTGGTTTATCAAGTGTGATGTAAGATGGCCGACGTAGTTGGAATGTTTTATTATAGCTCCATGTATTCTGTGTTGTACCTCAGGGACACACCATGTTAACAAACAATGATATTGCAATAATATGATAGTGAGGATGTTAAGAAGGCATGTCAAGTCATAACACCAACCCATACACTAATATTTCTCACACTGTTTTACTCAGGATTGTTCTTTCTTTGGATAAAACTCAGGGTTGAAATTTACCCAACCAACGTACAGGATCTGTGAACTGTAAATGTACGATGACGCCATTTTCTGTATTTAATGTATTGGCAAACATGACATTCTAGCAAATGAAAGACACTATGGTGAACCACACATGGTAAGGAAGAAGGGGAGAAGGGAAAAAGGCAGTTGAACCGGACCGGAGCCAGCAACCTCCAGACCCATAGCCGACCCTTTGGCAGCTGAACCATCGGTCACTGCCAACAGGCCCCGATCCATTCCCTCCTTAAGTACATTCTATCATTTAGTTGAAGATTTTTCTTTTAAATTAACAATTTCACCTTATAAGTCAAGAAAGGCTCTTAAGGTTTTGTAAAGTCCTGCGCCAGGAAATGAGTCAATTTTCCCTTAATTGCTGCCCCCTCAGCATGACCTCTGGGGATTGCTCTGATAATCTAAAATCTGACAACCAAAAATAACAGATATAGAAGCACATGCAAGTATTGGTCCAGCAGTCACCGGGTCTGCCAGACTTGTTCCTATGGCCTTGTAGATGCAAATTTGAAATTGCTATGACATTAAAATTTATGTTACAATTTGAGAAGATTGATGCATAATAATTGACAGTGTAGGGTTCGCATACTCTTCTACTATACCTAATGTACTCTTAGACGAAGAAGAGCAGGACAAGATATAGTCTAGCTATTATTAGTTCGGTGACTTGTATTATGTTGTACTGAGTCTTATTTTTGGATGGACATTATTTAGTAGTCACTTTCTTCTGCTTGTAGTACTGCTTTCGAGCTCAAGCTACTTCGACTGAGTGTACTGAAGACTGTCGTACTGTGAGTTTACTTGCAATATATCACATGCACACTAGTTGATGTCTTGTATATACCTTACAAATGTAGGGGGTACTAAACTAGCGAAAGTAGTCAGGAGCCTCAAATTTGCCAACTTAAAGAGTGGCCGCTAAAAAATTCCACACCAATAGATGTACCTGCTATCTTGTATTACACAAGTTGTATGGATGTACTGTACACTCCACACACACACACACACACACACACACACACACACACACACACACACACACACACACACACACACACACACACACACACATACACACACACACACACACACACACACACACACACACACACACACACACACACACACACATGTACACACACACACACACACACACACACACACACACACACACACACACACACACACACACACACATACATAATAATATTGTCTCTGTCCATCCTATAGGCCCTGAACACGATTGTGAGCGTAGCTGGGTGTTGCGAATATGATGTGGAACTGTTCTTGGCCCACTCACAAGAAGTTATTAAGAGGTGCATACTGTTCCTTTGGAGGTGTGATTGCAGCAGGTTTTACACTGTGTGATAATTTTGTGTTGTCGTAAGTGGGTGGGTCAAAGGGAAGAAGAAAGAAGTGGTTTGTGAAAGCTGTGCAGTCCACTTTTGATTAACTACACAGTGTGCTGTCTATCAAGTTCCCATGCAACTAACAGCACATTTGCAATGAAGTCTTGTATAAAAGTGTCTTCTGACAAACAATTATCTTCCTTTGAATAGATCTTCTATTTTGTCTTGCATGTGCAACAGAAACTTTCTGGAATGTGTGTGTGGAGGGGGAAGCAGCTAGTTTGTAAGTGAGGCCAAATGAACCCTTTAGGTTATGTAGTATACAGGCCTTCATTCCCGAGGGGGGCAAGAGGCATATCCTTGCAGAGGAAAGGGCACTCAAACCCACATACGCATGTGCCTAAGTCTTACTGCATGAGGACATTCTCCCAAAGGAACTTAGATTCAGGGTACATTTGTTACATTTTAGGGGACTGTTTGACCACAGTGAATAATGAATGCTACGTATGTTTGTAGTAAGCTGCTGGAAAGCAATTAAGATACTTGCAGTAAACACAGTATACACTTGAATTTTGCTTGGATTTATATTCACGATTGTGCAGATTGGAAGCCTTACAGGAAAGTTTGCACCTGCAAGAATTGTAGATTGGGTTCTTGTACAATGCCAAATGTGGCCATCTTTGAGTATAAAAATGCAAAAATGCTAACATTCGATATCCATGAACGGGATTCTCCCTGGGATTTTTTGAAGGCATAGTGCATGCTCCTACTCCCCCCAGTTAATTAGCAGATAAGGGCTATTGGTTTTGTAACGTAAGGCCTTTGCAATCCACAGAATGCCCCTATAGTCCTCAATGCATACTGCAACCATAGATACTACAACTCCAACAGTGCTGAAGGTGACAAATTTATCACCTGTATGGCTTCACTACAAAGGACCTTTCTTGCTATTCTGTATGTCAGAAACTTCTATACAGGCCATTTTACCTCAGACACGACTCATTTTCAGTTTAATTTGTTAAATAACTTTGGCATGCAGATTTGTTGTTAATTAGGGACAGGTTCTCAGATCAGATTTCAAAGATGTAAGCAAGTTCCAGTTTCTTCTGTGTCTACAGGTTACTATATAGGTGTCCCCTGGATGGGAGTACGCACACTGCTTTGTTAACCCAATGTTTGGGCATACTTGGCTGCTAACTACATTCAGTGACAAGTAGTTAATACTGTAAGGACAGGTCGTTTAGCGCAGGTGCTTATAGGTGTGGCAGTAAGGAAATAGGTTTCTTAATTAAGAGCACCCGCTTAACAGCCATACGTTAGCCATGCCATTCTCCAATATATACCTTAATACCAACAGCCAGGTAGGATCTTAACAAAAAGTGGGTTCCGAACATCCAGCAGCACTTAATAACCAGCGTTTACAGTATATCAATGCTCAATATGCCACAATTTTTGCAAACAAATTAATGAAAATTATATGGCATTGCTAGTAATAAAATTACGACGGACTCGTTAATATGCCAAAATGGATAATAGACCAGAATTTTGTTGAACCAATTGCGGCATATTAGCATTTTCCATTGTATAATACAATAGAGTGTATTGTGCCTCTTTATGTCTTCCTCTCCTTCCACTTTTTACAGCAAACTTGATCAGCTGTGGAGCTCTTGTTCGATTTCAAAACCAAGCAAGTGCCCTTAGCTTCCTAAGCTAAATGCACATTTACTCGTTCTTCGTAATGCTGCAGTGACGTGTTGTAGAATAATGATTCGGTGTTTCCATAATTCTTAGTAACACACGTAGATCTGCTGTAAATATTGCTTTTGATTAATTACACTTTTGTAAATTTATTTTTTATTACAAGGGTTTTCACCTTGTTTGTGAAGCTGTGCTGATATATAGCCATGACTTGGTTAGCTTCAGATGATCTATAATATTTGTAAGAGTTAGACTGTTAACTGCAATGTCATATATATTATCATTAATTGCAAGATGACATTGTGCTGAACTGCATGTAACTTTGCTCACATATATGTTTGTGTGGCAGTGTGTGTGTGTGTGTGTGTGTATGTGTGTGTGTGTGTGTGTGTGTGTGTGTGTGTGTGTGTGTGTGTGTGTGTGTGTGTGTGTGTGTGTGTGTGTGTGTGTGTGTGTGTGTGTGGCAGTGTGTGTGGCAGTGTGTGTGTGTGTGTTTGTGTATGTATGTGTGTGTGTGTATGTGTGTTTGTGTGTGTGTATGTGTGTGTGTGTGTGTGTGTGTGTGTGTGTGTGTGTGTGTGTGTGTGTGTGTGTGTGTGTGTGTATGCGTGTGTGTGTGCATTTGTGTGTGTGACAACTGCCAGCAGAAAAAAAGAACTATAACCACAGTGACTCCATAACTTCAACACTACACACATACACACACACACATGCACGCACACACACACACACACACACACACACACACACACACACACACACACACAGACACACACACACACACACACACACACACACACACACACACACACACACACACACACACACATGCACACGTACACACTCATGCACATAATTTGCTCTTTGGTAGCTGAGCAGTTGATGTGATATATATATATACGTAGCTTTTAAACTTGGGTCGTGTACATACCATCGAATACTGGCCATTTCTGCAAAAAGGCTGGCAAGTACGTTCGTGGAGCAGGACTCCCATGCACAGATCGACAGCCATTTTTGTCATGGAAACGATGCAACTATTATACACGTGCACAACCCAGTCTGAAGCTATACATGCATCGACTACTGAGCGCAGAACTGTACCAAACTGCAGTTTGAAGAACATGTGTTACAGTACGAGTACTGCTCTCTATAACACTGCATGTGACAAGAGCTATGATAATCACTTCTTTGATTAGTGTAACAACTGCATGAAGACTGCATGCATGCCACGTGCATTGGTTTGCCCAATCTCTTAATGATTTTGGCCAGAGCTCGAGCATTGTTTTTAGCTGCGTCCATAGCTCAGCAGGGATAAGAGTAATATTTGTTCAGAGTAAAAAATGGGTGTTCTAATTATGTGTGCTTATATATAGTTCACACTATATAGCCATTAGCAAATTCACTCACATGACATTGTAGATTTTAAAAATGCAGTGTCTGAATATGCACATGGTTGCTAATTATAGATATTTCGCTTCACACATGTCAATGTGAGAGACATGTGACTCGAATACTATAGTGACTGCATGCATGGGGAGTGGTTTTCTGTTGCGGGTTGCATGCATGTATGTTATAGGGGATATATAGCAGTTTCACTGTATATATAATGTATCGAAACAGTACAGTGAAGCCTTAGTACGTACATACTTCTGGATAGTATATAAGTACTCCTCATTCTGTCCCTGTGTATACCTCATGTACATAAACCAACCCTGATAGTAAGTACCTGGTTTAGTACACACTCCTGGATAGTAAGTACTCCTCATTCTGTCCCTGTGTATACCTCATGTACGTAAACCAACCCTGATAGTGAGTACCTGGTTTAGTACATACTCTTGGATAGTAAGTATTCCTTCTGTCCCAGTGTATACCATGCATGCAAGTATATACATAAACCAACCCCGATAGTATGTAACTCTGATAATGAGTGCTCATCTGTTCTGGATGAAATATTGTGGATAAAATGAATGAACTGGATAAATGAGGGAGCAGTAGTATATGTACAGTAGGATTATTGCACTTTAACTTTGTTCCAATAACAATTACTGCAGAAGGTGAGGGCACTGGATATCTGAGGTACAGGGATAAATGAGGTCTCACTGTACTAGGAGAAATATATAGTACTATAAACAATGTATGTGTAAACTAGCTCTGCATGATAATCAAACCACAATTTGATTATAGTTAAGCCAAAAAATGAAATTCATGCACCTCACCTTGATCTGTGGGTCACTGCATATCACTGAAGGTAAGGAAAGATAATGGCTTATCAACCAACTGACTCTCGTGCATGCAGCTATAACTTTGCAAGATTCCCCTCAAGAAATGCCACATGCATTGTTGGAATGATAACCACACAACATACAGTGAAACTTCTCTAATCCGACCTCTAAACTAGCTGGCAATCTTTCAAACCGACACCAAATATATAGCACATAATATTAATATACACTTTTCAATGCAGAATTACCTCGTCTCTAGTCTAATAACCTTCTAATCCAACTTTATATCTTCAAGCCCCAGTGGGTATCAGATTGGAGAGACTTCACTGTAGATATTTTAGCATTACAAGAGACACTGCATGTGCATGGCCATGGCATATAGCAGGTCTCGATTGAAAATTTGAATTTAATGATTAAAGTTCCTATTGTAGATGAAAGCTCCAATTGCAGATGAAAGTTGTAATCACTTAAGTAAATTTTATCAATCTATCAAAATTGTTTGTATACTCCAGGCTGGCATGCTACACTAAGATGTGCTTTGTGCATGTGTGCTGATCGTGCGCATGCATGGACAATACACAATATTATGACAGTGCAAAATGCAAGTCAAAAATTACCAATTTTTCAAGTGCTATCCACACACTCCCACAGCACTAAACAGGAACTATGTGATTGCACACATGCAGGGTAAGAGTATTTGTACTGTACAAATGGACAATTATGATAAGCATGTTGTAGCTATAGTAGTATTTACAAAATTATTGATCTTCACTATTGATAAGCACACACGATTGAGGGCAACGAATGGTTAATCATGTTGAGTTTCTAACGCTGAAGAGCGTTGATGGATGACTGGATCACTAGTGAGTGCAAAATTCAGACTGACATATTAATAATACCTCATCCAGGTCATGACTCGGCCATAGTATTATGTCTCCTGGAGTTTCATAGCTGGAAGATCAGTATGCAAGCATTTTGTAGGCAATAGACTATAAATGTTTGTATAGTGTGTGAAAAGCTGGTTATTCTCCATCATGATCCAAAGGCTGGAGAGTTAGACATGGTAGAGGTCGAGGTAGGTACACACGTGGTTTCAGCTCAATCAGCTATAGTGTCAACATCCTGCAAAGTGATATGCGGGTAAAACTTCCCCTGATTAGGGCATAGACACACGCACGTGTTCCAGGAATCCAAGCCGGCGCATGTGTGATCATGTGACCATATGAAATAAAAATTAAATACCCGAGCGAATTTGTTGCCTTGTTTACATTGAGCGTGGATCATCCAGTATCTTGAGTAATAGTCTCGTACCCAGCCCCTTCCGCCGGCCGGTGGCCGGCGGAAGGGGCTGGGTACGAGACTACTTGAGTAACTGACTTTCGTTCATTAATTTCTAGAGATTGAAATGTCTCCTGGTAGAATTACCCTGCTTATGGTGATCTTCGCTGCCATTTATTGGACGGCAGGACTCGATCTGTCTTTTAACCTGCCAGCAACAGAGCACCTCCTGAATCATCGAATGAGACGACAGTCCCAGAAGTGTCTAGAGGAAATCAAGGAATTACAGGAGCCAGATATCCAAGCCTGCCAAAAACTGCTGATGAACATGACCGAAACGAAGGCGACCCAGTTCTGCCAAAATGCCTGTGCTTCCAAGCTTCACGACATCTATCAGAAACTGCATACCGACTGTGGGGCCTACTTGCCACACGTATGTTGTACACGTGAAGTGGGAGGGTTTATTAGGCTACCTTGTTTTATTGGGTACCTGTGTTGAGATTTTTTATAATACAATGTTGGTATTCCAATATCGACGGCCGCCTTAATCAAGCCTACTCACTTTGTACAGCTCTCCTCAAAAATCATGGCGGCGGATTGAGCCGGTGTTCTAGGCCTGCATCCCCAGATACTTTTAGCCGGCTAGGGTTAAGTTAAAAGTTATTACAATTTTACATAATAGTTTTATGAGTTGTCAAATTTGTGTTTACCAAACTTTGCACTTTTAAAACGCAAATAACGCTGAATATGTAACAACACTTGAATATAGCATTCTTAAATCCTAAACGTTTTAGAGTGGTTCTAGTGTCTATGGTCTTAGGTCAAATCATAGTATTTACGCTTTTAGTGATTACAGATACGCCATTTTGACCCTCCCTGTCATATATACTTCAACTACCATAGGTTTAGTCTTGCATAGTGCAGACCTAGTCCAGCCAGCTGTGTTCCATGTTTATACATAAGCGCCGACGGCGGGAAAGTGAAACATGTGGGTCCAGCAACAGTCGCTAATTGATAACATTGCGAAGGGTTATTTTGATATCACCACAATTTATAAAGTGCTAATATGAATATCATTATAGGAATGGAGAAATGGAGGCCAATAGATTTGCCCGCTTATCAGAATCTGTTTGGCAGTACATACTTCCTCGACAGCTCGTACAAGTTAATCGATGGATTTCAATACAAAGAAGCTGCTACAACCAACCCAAAGCGACAAAGTCAATCACTTTGACGCCTACACCTTTGGCTTCTCCTCTACCACAAGCGATTGTCCATGTTGCTAATAAGCCAGTTGGTGACCAACCAATCGAATTGAGGATAGTGGTGCCATTTTGAAATAAGGCTTTTCACGAATCCGGTTTGTAAACTAACATCTGTATCGCTGCCAGAAAGAGTGAATGAAATAGTACGCTGCTGCTGTGCTGTAGGAAGCCTGCCGAGTCGACTTGGTGCAAAGAAAGCCGAATTATAGAGAAAAGGTAAATGTTGTCGCTGTCGATTACCTCAAATGCCATATATACTGAAATTGATCATTTTTTCGTTTAAACCAGCCAGCTGTGACATCGTGCACCTCGGCCTCATGCGTGTACCATAGACACTCTAAACTGCGTAGTATTATAGTCTATGCGTGTACGGTAGGCCTCGAATTCATAACACAGCAACCACAAATCATGAATGTTATTGACCAGAATTTGGGTCAGAAGAATCCGATTGGTCGATTGTTACACAATCCAAGTGACTGTTGCTGGACCCACGTTTCCCTTCCCACTCAAGGCGCTTGCATGCAGATGTGGGTCACAGCTGGCTGGACTAAGTGCATACCATGCTTTCTGCTCTAATTATGTGAAAAGTCATTTTGTTGTGGAAATGTGGTCCGTTGCAGATTCCAAAGGACCTTTCTGTGACAAAATGATCATTAATTTTTTAGAGTACAGTCAGACTTGTTTACAACGACACCCTTGGTGCCACTAAAATGTGCTGTTATAACCAAGTTGTTGTTGTAACCAGGACATATAGTAGAGAGACCATTGAATCCGTTCCTGCCATGTGTGTTGTTGTAAAGAGGTTGATGTTGTAAACAGTGACTTTGTAACCAATTTTGATTGTATATGGTATGTGGGCTGACAGGGATAGTAACAATGTCATGAAGACTTGAATCAGCTACAGGTGACAGCTGCAGGGACACAGGCTTGTGCAGCTGATAGTGTAGACTGTGAAGTTATAACGTTGCAGAGCCAGAGTACTCAAAAGATCAATTTTTCTTCATATGCATGGTGATTCAATTTGCACAAAGATATAATTATGTAACTTATGAAAGGAATGTGTCAGTGAATTACTCTGCATTGCTTCATGTAATATACTTGTTGGGTTTGTAAGTTGACATTGCCATTATTATTATAAAACGGAATCAAATCATTATTATTATTGTTATCATGCAAGTGCACTGTTACGTGGGCACTAGATCAAGAAAAGTTCTATGATCAAAACACACATTGTTCACCTGTTCACTGATCGCACAAAATCAACATTAACCTTTAATTGCATTAATTTTGTATTCACATTCTGCTTCATAGAGACTTTCCGACCTCAGTGATATTCCTTTCTATGGTTGATTGCATGGTTGTTAGTTTGCGGGTAATGATAGCATGTTTTGCAGTTTCTGGCATCGATCCCTGTTTTTTTTTCAATCATAGCTCACTGATGTTTTGATAAAGTTTATTGGTGAACTGTGCGAGAAGAACAAATTCAATCGCACTTGCACCTTTGAACTTGCTGATGTGACTTTGCACCACACCCCAGACAGCTTCGTAAGTTTGAGCAAATTAAAAGTTATTGTTAACTATATACCTTTGATTAATGATAATGATATTATGTCGACAATTTCATGTATACTCATTTAAACAATGACAAAAATTGCATGTGATGTATATTAAATGTAAGAGTTACTTTAAAAAGATATACTATATATATATTATCACTGTCAGTAGACGAGACTGTATTGAATGTGTCGTGCATGTATCAGCTATGTGTAGTGCATACAGTACTTCGAATCTACTGTTGCACTGTTGTAGCCTTCTGCATTATTTGCACGTTATTGTGTCATTCTGACACTTTGTATCAAAATATATTCGACAAATCTCTTCTATGTGTGTTGACTTTTCATGACATATATATATCCCTATTAATAGCAAACCTCTCTAACGCAGCAGACTGCTTTTGTGGGACCGGACACATTGCAGCTATGCATATGAATAGTGGAAAACTCTCCATAACAAACTGTTTTTCATTTCCCAAAGTGTCCGTTATAGAGAGCTTCCACTGTATGTCAATGATCATACATACCCTATATAGCTGTAGTTCCTCATTCTTCTTTGTTAGAGTTGTGAGTACACTCAACCTGGTGACTGTACTTCAGGATGTCGTTTGGTAAGTTATTATAATGGGCATGTGTGTGGGAGGGGGTGTATGTGTGTGTGTGTGTGTGTGTGTGTGTGTGTGTGTGTGTGTGTGTGTGTGTGTGTGTGTGTGTGTGTGTGTGTGTGTGTGTGTGTGTGTAGGTATAATAATAATAAATTAATAATAATTTCTTTCTTTAACTGGGGGGGCCATTAGCCTGAGGCTACTCTTAAGGCCCCAGTATCCACACACTCTCCCACACACTCACCCACGTACACACAATCAAATTGAATTTGTTTGGTGGCTCTATAATATAGTAGGTCATTCTCTGTTCAAGTTCTTGATTGGTGACAGGGGGTGCAAGGAAAATCATGTCAAATGCCTCACAGTCGGGATGGTACCCCATCTTCACTGCTTATTTTTATTGTTAACCTCGTTGTTCTGACCTACTGAGCCACCGGCACCCCCCAATAGATGTATGTCTATTATGTAAAGGCATGTGCATGTTTTCGGGCATCCATGTGTGTGCATGAAGTACGTTGTGTGTGTTTGTGTGTGTGTGTGTGTGTTTGTGTGTGTGTGTGTGTGTATGTGTGTGTGTGTGTGTGTGTGTGTGTGTGTGTGTGTGTGTGTGTGTGTGTGTGTGTGTGTGTGTGTGTGTGTACATGTATAATGATGCGATATATACACTTGGTCCATAAAGAAATGTAGTCTAATGATAGTTCATTTCATAGGATGTTCTTGTGCCGTAATCTCTACTGTCATGTGCAGCTTGCCACATACTGAAGTCTGCGTACATGTGTAGCAATATCTTGTATGCATTCTGTACGTATAGTTCCTCATGTATGTGCAAGACAACGTTGGATGCTGTATCAACGTGATAGTTGATGGTCTAAATGTGACCAAGCCAGACCAAGCTAAGTGAGTTTAAATAGTGTCTTCATGACTGGGTTATTTTTGCCCTTATACATGAACTTGTAGTGAGACCACGTAATGTCATGTAGTATAGATAGGACAGTACTCATTTTTCTTATACTTCGGCTGATGCCAGCCTTCCTTTTACCACTCTTTGGATTATCATAATCACAAATTGCTCTAACTAAGTTCTTTACAGAAAAAGATAGAATTTGTGAAAACTAGACTGTGTATCATGATCATGTAGAGGGAATGATTTTCCGTTTCAAAAAATGCATGATTCCGCTTCGGGTTCGGGTTCGAAAAATACAAAATTCTGTTTCAGAATTGCTTGATTCCGTTTCACAGTTCTGCTTCACAACCTGATATTAACCATCATATTTGCAAGGCTAAACATGATTTTTGACTTTCATCACATAATTTGAGGTAAATAGTCTAACACAAAAGCCACAACTAAACATGAAGCCGGACGATGCATGAAGATGTGGACCAAAACAGGCAAACTAGTTAAATGTGTGCTCAATATCACCATTGGAATACAATTCCTAGCATCCTTGAAGCCTTTGTAGTGCCCTTTAGAAGGTACTGTTGTGTAATTTGAATGGTCTTTATTGACTGGAATTGATTAATTGATTGAGTGGTTAGCAGTTGCTACTGAAAATTGTCGCATCCCGCCAAAAGATTCACAATTCTGTTTGGCAGCAACAATTCCGTTTGGCAGCAACAATTCCGTTTTACATCGCTAATTCCGTGTTTTCCGTCCGTTTTCCGTGATCACGGAAAATCATTCCCTCTAATCATGTTCTTGCTAGAATTAACTCTTTGTATCTGTTCTGTTATCATTTCTTTATACAATGTTGGGGGAAGGGCTGCAGGCAAAGATATAGTTCATTTGGTAAATTAAATGTGATTCTCCATGAAATGCTCAACTTGCATGAGAACACCTTTGATATTTTTGTTCTACCGATAAGAAGCATATTAAAATGCTCTGCCTGTATGTAGTGAAATGTGCTAACTATATATACCACTGTGTGTGTGTGTGCATGTGTGTGTGTGTGTGTGTGTGTGTGTGTGTGTGTGTGTGTGTGTGTGTGTGTGTGTGTGTGTGTGTGTGTGTGTGTGTGAAACTCACATCATATATAATCTCTTACTCAGAGAATTGGCTAACCTGTGGGGACTGTGTGATATGAACCCACCACCACCACCCTGCAAGCCATAGGAGATTCCCACATCAGTTGTCAACAGCAGTATAGGCCAGGGTTAAGTTTTCTAGTTCTGTAGGGAAGCATTTATTAATAATAAATGTAGCAATTTAATCCATTATATCATGTCAATACAGTCAGACCTCGTTAAGACGAACTTTATGGGACCCACAAAATTTAAGCTATTTCTTGTTATCAGAAGTTCTTCTTATAAGGAAAAGAGTATTGGATGCACAGTACCATAGCAAACGAAATAGGGCTAGGAAACTACTTTGTATTAAACAGAAATTGCGTAAGAGTGTCCTTCTTAATGAGGTTGTACTGTATATTATGTGATATTATGTGGTTGTGACATGCAGTGAAATAATTCAATTGTGAACATTAAACTCTACAAGGAATTGCTGTGCTGTACCATCACGTTCTCTGATATGATTATGATACATTGCACCATGATTGCACAAATTTAAATTTGCATGTGCCTTTCCCATAGATTGTGTGTTACAACTTGATAATTGTACAATATATTAAATTAATTGAATACCTTACAGAAATTATGAGAAGATTCCAAAACTAAATTTTAAATTATCTTTATGTATATATCTTAAACATTCATAAGCACTAGGGCATGCAGATATACAGTGGAACCCCTCTAATCCGGACACCTTAATTGGGACCTGAAAGCACTGTCCTGATTATCGAGGTGTCCTCATTTCAGGGGTTGGAGATGTACTGTGGTTTATTATAGTGGAGTATTTGGTTCCAGTGGTATGTGTTCACTTTAGAGGGGTGTCCCCAATTCAGGGGGCTGGATTAGAGGGGTTCCACTGTACACTGCACACATGCACAGGCATACATACATACATGCATGCATGCATGCACGCACGCACGCACGCACACACACACACACACACACACACACACACACACACACACACACACACGCACACACACACACAGCAAGTAAATTAATGCATGACATGACGTGTACATTTACATTATGTGTACACATGCTCAGAGTATGATAATATACAAATCACAGCGAATATGTGGCCATTATTACATACCAGTGGGGGTGGAATATAAAAACTTAATTTGGAGAGGGCGGTATGTGATGCGTGTATATAGTGCTTGAATGCATGATTATCCTTCAATACGGCTTGCGTGCAAGGCAGCATCAAACTTTTTTTCACATTGTTGCATATGCGTACATGTTGTACTGTATGATGCCATGGCAGACATGTGTGAGGACTTAGAGAATCACAATTGAGTAATGTTATTCTAGTGTTGTATATTATACAATAGAATTTATCTAGTCAGGTATCTACTTCCTAAATTCCATTGTAAAGTCAGAACAATGAGCATTTTGGGTAAGAATTGGGGGTGGGGGTGGGGGTGGGGTGGGCAATATAATAGCCTCTTAACTGAAAGTTAGGGAGGGCGACCACCCCCCTGTTCCACCACCTATATTAAATTATATATATATTATAGTTGACTGCATGCATATTCTGTATGTATATATATATATATATATATATATATATATATATATATATATATAATATTAAAAGGAGGAAAAAAAGGCCTGCTCTACTGCACAAACACACGCATACACACACAATGCCATGCTAAATAAGAAATCAAACTGTACAACAACCTAAGATAGATGATGCGTTAAATCTTTGAATACAAGCACTGATTTGCTGACACAGTTTTAAATAAGACATTGGATCTTTAGTTATTTGTCTAGTACGCAAGCTGAGATCATGAAAAAATGAGAGAGCATCTCTACCAAAAGATCCGGATGATTCCACGGCAATTGGGATGAAAATGTACTTAATTTGGAGCTCAGAATAAACTTGGCGCTTGAGGGAAGCAGCTCTATTAGCCACGAGACCTGTACCCGAGGATGCCAAATGAATATTTGAGTGGGCAAAGGTATCATGGCAGGTAATGTCCCACACAAGACACTGTCCATCTGACCAGGGTATGATGGAGACACCATCAGGGCGTTTTCCATCAGACCGACAGAGACCCCTTGGTTCCAATGTGGCTGGAATATTCACTGCTGAAAGAGCCCATTTGACGATGTCATTGAGGGCAGAGTGTCTAGGTAGTCTGCCCTTGCTCCGTCGACAGCTTAAGCCGTGTAAGCCTGATTCCTCGACTCGATCACCACAAAGAGGACAATCATGTGGCAAACAGAGAGAACACCCAAGGCGAAGGCCCACTGCCACCCGAACACAGTCATCATCCAAGCGAAGGCCTAGGGACGAGATGGGAGGAGCACTAAGCCATGCACCGGATTCCTTCTGTTGGGCAGCCAAAAGTCTAGCTCTTGAAGTGGAGTCTGCCGAACTGGTGAGTGAATGAACAGCTGCATCCACTATGGGTGTATCCCAAGCCTTCTGAGAACCAGCACTACTTCCCGAAGGGAAGTAGTATATACATATATATATATGCATATTATATATATATATAAACATATATATATATATATATATATGAAAGACATAATATACTGTTCTGGATTTTATTTATTATAATATTATTATATTACCATATATTATTATTATAATTATCATTCTATCAAGGTATGTATACGGAGATGAAAATATAGTGATAATAGTCTTGTAACATTTTTATGTGTAAACAGGAAAAGAAAAAAATGTGGGAATGCTTACAAAGTATAGTATGAGGTAGATACATGTATATGGTTTCCTAGACATCTAGAAAACACATGCAGTGCAGTGATGTAAGGAGGTGCAGATATGTATGGAGTGCAGGGGTATATATATATATATATATATATATATATATATATATATATATATATATATATATATATATGTATATATATATATATATATATATATATATATATATATATATATATATATATATATATATATATATACCCCTGCACTCCATACATATCTGCACCTCCTTACATCACTGCACTGCATGTGTTTTCTAGATGTCTAGGAAACCATATACATGTATCTACCTCATACTATACTTTGTAAGCATTCCCACATTTTTTTCTTTTCCTGTTTACACATAAAAATGTTATATATATATATATATATATATATGTACAAAACCTAGGGGGGTCTAGGGGCATGCTCCCTCAGGTAAAATTCGAGTTTTTAGTTTATGTAATGTGTCATTTGAGGCTATTCACGGCTGATTTTGATACTCAAGTAGGGCCTTCTTTATAGTAATAAGATGAGTGCCTGTGTGTATATATACATGGGCATATAATATTATACATGACAGTGTGTGTGTGTGTGTACGTGTGTGTGTGTGTGTGTGTGTGTGTGTGTGTGTGTGTGTGTGTGTGTGTGTGTGTGTGTGTGTGTGTGTGTGTGTGTGTGTGTGTGTGTGTGTGTGTGTGTGTGTGTGTGTGCGTACGAGTCTCTGTCTGTGTACGTGTGTGTGTGTGTGTGTGTGTGTGTGTGTGTGTGCGTGTGCAGATATATTATGGAGTGTAGGAGTGTACATATGTAACTAGAGGGGTCTGGGGGCATACCCCCTAGGGAAAATATGAGTTTTTAGGTTATATAAGGTTGTATTTGAGGCCATTTTAGATTATTCAAGGTAAATTTTGACACTCAAGTAGGGCCTACTCCATAGTAATCTGACTGCAGTTGGAAATTTTTTGGATGGAAGCTGATGAATTCGGGGTGGAAGCTTCCCCCCCCCCCCCCCCCCACTGGATAGAACCTGACCCTGGTATAGTTATTACCCAGGTGATAACTACCACACATATATACCCAGCTTTTCCTTTGATCTTTCACAGACTAGGATAGAAGGGGCATTATGCCATTTCACTCGACTTTTCCCTCTTGTGCCTTATTGTATACACCAGTACATGCATGCCTCTTTTCACAGGGAAATATTTCTAGATAATTTTGTTTTCAAGTTTTATCCGAGCCATTCATACATTTGATAGGTCTCACAAACACAAAAGCAAATTTAAAGTTTTGGATGACATATATAGAAACCTGGAAGCATGCTTATAAAATCTAGTAAGTTCAATATGGTTTGAATTTATCTGTTCACTGCAGCTACATGTGCATCTAAGACTATATACCCCGCACTGATGAAGGCCAATTGGTCTAAAGTTGCAATAGGCTTTGAAGTGCCATGGGTGTATTTGCATAGTTGGTTATATTATATGTAATGGTAGTGCTAAGACCAATATTTGACACTAGCACCATACACATTCCCAGTGGACACATGCAAGCTTTCCGAAGTGCAGTGAGTGTGTTTGTGAAGCACTGGACTAAGTGCTGGGTATGATTGTATGTGCTAAGGCTAACAATTTGGCACTCAGTCTAGCACCACACACATTCACAGTGAACACAATTGCATGAAGTTTTAAAGGTTGAATATATTATATGTAGCACAGGCCAAGATGAATATGGTGCTCTACTGTATGCATGTGCTTCAATATTCGCCTGGTGAATATATTTTATTATTAATAATTATATTTCACGGATTTTGGCTTTAGAAATTTTGCATTATATATTTGCGGAAGGCTATGTTTTGCCATTGCACAAGAGCAAGATGTAAATTTTCACAGGCGAAAACTTTCACGGAGGGTTTCCAATCTGTGATTACTGTGAATATATAACCCCGCGAAAACTCAAGCACATATTATTGTATCATACAAAGCTAATATTTTGAACTAACACCCACTTATTCACATGCAATGGACACAGGTTCCCCAAGTCTTGGGAGTGTATTAATTTTGTGTATATTACTTGATATTTGGTAGTTTTATAAGACCAATACTGGCATGCACTAACACCACACATGTTCACAGTGGACATACATGAAATTTCCCAAGTGCTGTGGATGTGTTTGTTTAGCAATGGGTGTGGTGGTGCTATAATTGTAAGGCCAATTTTTGGCATCAGTACCACACACAATTGACAGTATACTAGTATCTATACATGTCAGTGCAATACAGGCCTGCACATGCATGGAGTATACCTGATCATGCAACTGAATGGACTAAAAATTCATGATAGCTCAGGTTGCCTAAGTAGCTTGCTGCGTTGAGCAACTCTTCTGCTCATTTTCGCGTAACTAGCACTAGAAATTAAAATTTCCCAGCTCGTGATGATCTCCGCTGCTATCTATTTGACGATAGGGTCGACTTAATTTGTCTTTCACCTGCCAGCCTCAGAGTATTATATTGAATCATTGAATGAGGCGACAGATGCCAAAGAATTGTGTAGACGACATCAGGGAGATGTCCAGGCCTGTGAAAATCAGCTGCATGCACAAGGAGCGCAACCAAAGAACAGGCAATCAAGTTCCACCAATGTACAGTACGGTAAGCGAGAGCTGAAAAATGTCATCTTTTATGTACTAGACTGGTTAAACTGTAACTTGAAGATTTGTTTTGTTAGAATTGTTCAACTATACATAATCTCAGATGTACACATAAGTATAAGTGAACCTTAAATTATACATTTGCTAATTGCCTTACAACCAGTATCAAGATCATGCACATGTAACTGCCGTGATAGATTCATAAAACTGATATAAAGTGGTCTAAAATGGCCACAGATGCCACCATATTAACCTTAAAAAGCCTTTTTTTTCTAAGGGACCATACCCCCAGACCACTGGCTAATAGTACACAGTACACGCCTCCACAGTACTACTGACTTACCCCTCCTAGATCCCTGAAAGAAAGCCTAACTATAGTTACCTCCATATTGCATTGCCCCCCCCCCCCCCCCCCCCGCAAAATTTTAGGAATCTCAAATTGCCCACAGCCACAGATCCTCCATGCAGCCCTATATATATGTTATGGTCATTACAGTGAAACTTGCTTTAAGTTCGTAAGCACATACCTCAAAGATGACACAAAATCAGTACTTATTATCAGGGATACTTACTATCAGGGTTAGTTTATGTATGCACAGGGACAGAATGAGGAATACTTATTATCCCGGAGTATGTACTAAACCAGGTACTTACTAAACAAGTTCCACTAGTATGTACGATGTACTTGTGTATCTGCATGGCCATATAGTACATGGTGTTACTAACACAGTGACCCCTAATACACATACGTATAGCACCTGCATGGTTGAGTTGTGAGCTTTCAGATATTGACACTTTGCCCACCCCTGACTGAAATATGCATTCCTCATTCTGGAAGCATAAATACCCTGTTTACATGCATGCATCTTAAATGCAGATTAAGAAGCCGGCTTTGCTTAGCGAATGAAAACTTTTCACATGTCCACACACAATCTGCTGAAGCTGGTTTAAAGTGTGATAGAAGATGGCCAACGTAGTTGGAATGTTTTATTATAGCTCCATGTATTCTTTGTTGTACCTCAGGGACACACCATGTTAACAAACAATGATATTGCAGTAATATGATAGTGAGGATGTTAAGAAGGCATGTCAAGTCATAACACCAACCCGTGCACTAATAATTCTCACACTATTTTACTCAGGATTGTTCTTTCTTTGGATAAAACTCAGGGTTGAAATATACCCAACCAACGTACAGGATCTGCAAACTGTAAAATTAATGTACGATGACGCTATTTTCTGCATTAATGTATTGGCAAACATGACATTCTATCATTTAGTTGAAGATTTTTCTTCTAAATTAACAATTTCACCTTTATAGGTCAAGAAAGGCTCTTAAGGTTTTGTAAAGTCCTGCGCCAGGAAATGAGTCAATTTCCCCTTAATTGCTGCCACCTCAGCATGACCTCTGGGGATTGCTCTGGTGATTAAAATCTGACAACCAAAAGTAACAGATAGAAGCACATGCAAGTATTGGTCCAGCAGTCAGCGGGTCTGCCAGACTTGTTCCTATGGCCTTGTAGATGCAAATTTGAAATTGCTATGACATTAAAATTAATGTTACAATTTGAGAAGATTGATGCATAATAATTGACAATGTAGGGTTCGCATACTCTTCTGCTATGCCTAACTGTACTCTTAGACTAATAAGAGCAGGACAAGATATAGTCTAGCTATTATTAGTTCGGTGTCTTGTATTATGTTGTACTGAGTCTTATTTTTGCATAGACATTATCTAGTAGTCACTTTCTTCTACTTGTAGTACTGCTTTCGAGCTCAAGCTACTTCGACTGAGTGTACTGAAGACTGTCGTACTGTGAGTTTACTTGAAGCATATCACATACACACTAGTTGATGTCTTGTATGTATATACCTTACAAATGTTAGCGGGTACTGAATTAGTGAAAGTAGTGAGGAGCCTCAATTTTGCTACACAGGCTCATTATAGCGGATTTCAGAATACTAAAAAAATGGCTACCGCCAAAAAGGGGTGACAAATACATGACGATTTTGGCTCGCAGAAATAATTTCTGGCCCATTTTAAATCTTCTACACATATTAATGCTTATTGTCGAAACATAAAACGAAAAAACAAGCCCATATTGAATACGAAAATAAGTAAATGAGAATCTAAAGAAAATATTGTTTTTGCAGTAAATGTTGATGTCCGCACGTCTAGAAGTAGTTCAATAGGAACAAAACTAGTATCAAATGAAAGAGTAAAGTTGACTGCATTAGGTATTCCTGAGCGGAAAATATATAACCCCAAATGACATAGATATAACCAAAAATGTACTTTTCCGCTGTAAAATAGTGAAAATTAAACCATAAAAATGCTTATATCTTTTGCGTACCTGGTTATATATTCTCCGCTCAGAATAAACAAATGCACAAGGGTACTTTGAAATAGTTTTTGCAGTCTCCGTCGCAAAGAAGGGCCATCTAGACGTGCGGATTCTACATTTTTTTTGAAACAAGGTCGAAGCCGCCATTTAAATGTGACATCATTGATGACGTTACGTATCATTCCAAAATGGTCGCGCGCATGAAAATTTGCTGTGTTACTGTTATAGTTTCGATATCAAAGTTTGTTTCGTCGTTTTGTTTAGTTTTTCTCAGCGAAGGAAATTGGACACTAAATCTTAGATTGAGATCAATCGATCTTATTTTGCGAACGATTATGGGTGAGTTATCTGAGGGACACTTTACCATTTAGATGCATGCTTCAAACTTTAATCTACATAGTATTTGTATTAGTTATTTTGTACTAGTTTATTATCTGTATGAGGCAGTGCGCATGTGTGCCTATTTCATTTATATTCGTGTGAGTCATAATTTAAAAAAAAAAAAAAATTATGGGTGAGTTACAGTCATTTTAACTGATCTTCGTATTATTTTATTGTAAAATCCTCTCGCCATCAATATTAATAGGGTAATTCTTGATATTATCGTATTATTGTGATATTGTTTGGGTACTTTAGTGAAATACCTAGGCTTTAGATACCAATTTCGGGGATTTTGTGTGAATACCTTTGCGCGAATGGTTCTTGATTGCAACTTTTGTGTACGCAAATTGTCCATATGTGGTATTTGATACTTTTAATCACCGTATCCGTCTTTTAAAAGCTTTAAAATGACAGATTTGGCGGCGCAAATGTTCAAATTGTAGCTCCCGCAATATGTAAACATTTCCCGCTACAGACAGAGATTGTGCAACTTGTGATGACAAATGTGACGTTTTCCTAAGAGGTAGTCATGATGTGTATGAAAAAGGTGACAAATTCCCTACATTCCAATACTTTGTCACCTAACATCCCCACATTCTAAAATATGCTATAATGCCCCTGTGTACCTTATAGAGTGGCCGCTAATTACATTTGCACGCCAATAGATCTTGTATTATATGTATACAAATTGTATGGGTGTACTGTACGCTGAACGGGAGAAAATGGCGGCTCACAATGGAAATAAAAATCTACCCCAAAGTCAGCAATATGGTAGCAACTACTGAATGTATATATCTAAAGTTTAAAAAGAACATTGAATTGTAGCATAAATTTGTTGCAATCATTTTCAATATAAATCCATGCAAAAGCAATAACAATTTCTTCAAGTTGTATGCCGATAAGATCAATTCTTCCAATTGTAAGTGCTTCACTTCTGCAGCTTTGCATTGTAACAGTTATTTAAGTACTGTACACATTTGAAATGGTGATGTAGGAAAGGATTGGGTGCTTTGAATTTATTCCATTGAAATTGAACCTAGCATTGGCAAAGCCGGGTAACACAACTACATTTCTAAAATCCGTAAAACAGATTTAGTGTAAAAATGCTAGTAAATCACTTGAATTAATGCCTGCTAACTTTTGTAGCCTTAAAGTACATAATACTGGTTGTGTGTTTTGCATTCCGTTTGCCATTTGGCGATATGATATCGTGCAAATTTTGTAACTTAATTATGTATCACGTAGTTCGTAGCATTTTTAATTAAGATCAAAGGCACTGACGTGAGTACATTTCCCATGTACTAGCTCAGAATTTGTTAAATTGGTACGTTTGTTGACAACACCTAATTGTTCCTGATACATTCTTCAGTGAAACTTGATTAGTAGTCATGATACACTTTGGCAAAACTATTCACACACAGCTAAGCTGCTTTTCCCACCTAACTACACTAGTCGTACTTCACTAACTACAAACCTGTGCATTCTGTACAATGCTGGAATGATATATACTACATTCCTAAAGTAACAGATTTCATTTGATGCGTTTCTCACATTTAACGGAAGTTTTCAACATCGTCCACAAGTGTAATGCAAAAGAGAAATGGCAAAAGTACAATAGTACATAAAAAACACCTGACAATTCACTGCCAGGTTCTTCTATGACAACCAAATTGAATCGATCCATTACAATGCTGATGCCTGACATCAAAATTGTTTAAAGTTATTGGTCTTTTGAGTATTATTTGAGACTGTTACCCAAAAGGGGAGTTGTCTGTTGGGGTAGTTGATAGTGATTGCTTGCTTCCTTTGTTCACTGAGCAGTTGGCTGGTAGCGCTCGCTTCCTTCGTCTGCCGGGCTATCCATAGCATTATTACTGCTGGCGTCCTTTAAGTCTGGCTCATGCCTGGTTGCTTCATTCGTCAGTCAGCATGACTGATGCATGCTTGTTTCCCTTCGAGTACTCGGTTGACAGCTCAGTGCACTCACTTCCTTGTATGTTTGTTGAGTGTACATACATTGAACATATTCTAGTTGACTAAAATTAAAATCAGTGCATACAACCCTCCCCTCCACACACACACTTACACACACACACACACACACACACACACACACACACACACACACACACACACACACACACACACACAAACACACACACACACACACACACACACACACACACACACACACATACACACACACACACACACACACACACACACACACACACACACACACACACAAGTATCTCTGTTCATTCTATAGGCCCTGAACACGATTGTGAGCGTAGCTGGGTGTTGTGAATATGATGTGGAACTGTTCTTGGCCCACTCACAAGAAGCTATTAAGAGGTACATATGCTCCTTTGGAGGTGTGATTGCGGCGGTTTTTCCTCTGTGTGATAATTTTGTGTTGTGGTAAGTGGATGGATCAAAGGGGATTAAGAAGAAAGAAGTGGTATGCATGTGCCTAAGTCGTCTACTGCATGAGGACATTCTCTCAATTTAAAGGAACTTGGATTTGAACTTGGACAGGGTACATTAGTCACATTTTAGGGGACTGTTATGACCACAGTGGATAATGATCGAATGCTATGTTTTAGGAAGCTGCTGGAAAACAAGATACTAGTAGTAAACACAGTATACACTTTAATTTTGCTTGGATTTATATTCACGATTGTGCAGCTTTGGAGCCTTACAGGAAAGTTTGCACCTGCAAGAATTGTAGATTGGGCTCATGCCAAATGTGGCCATCTCTGAGTATAAATATGAGAATATGCTAGCATTCAATATCCATGAACAGGGTTATTCCCAGGATTTTTGGGCCGCCGGAAGGCGGCCCTATAATAATAATTATTATTATTGTTTTTACTTTCACCGGAATTGTCCGTAACGTCCGTAACGATGTCAATATAATATATATATGTCAACAACATGGCGGACGCGAAGTCGGTACGTAATCTTTTGGCTATATTTCGGTGAAATTCATTCGTCTGCTCCTGCTTTTATCAGCGAAGAGTCTTTTCGACCAGAAGAGTTCTTCGAAGTATTATTTTAGTCAATAACGACGATTTCCAAGCGATTTGAGTTTCCAGGGCCGTGGGCGGCCCACGAGTTTTTTAAACTCAAATCGCTTGTTTAAAGGTATAGTACTCCTACCCTAACAGATAAGGGTTATAGGTTTTGTAGTGTGAGGCTTTTGCAATCCATAGTATGATTTTAGTCCTCAATGCAGGCTGCAACCATGGATGCTACAACTCCAACAACTAGTGCTAAAGGTGACAAATTTATCACCTGTACGGCTTCACCACAAAAGACCTTTCCTGTAATTCTGTATGTCAGAAACTTCTATACAGGCCATTTTATCTCAGACATGACTCATTTTCAGTTCTCTTGAATAACTTTGGCACACAGATTTGGTGTTAGGGACAGGCTCTCAGATCAAATTTCAAAGATGGAAGCAAGTTCCAGTTTCTTCTGCGTCTATAGGTTACTATAGGTGTCCTAGGTCCATGGCCAGGGGTGTGTGCATGCACCCCCCCCCCCCCCCTCACATAGAAGCCAGTTCCACCTGGCTAACAACACTGAAAATATAAGAGACATTCTAGTCTTAATTCATGAGAACTTACTACAACTATTACTTTTTAGATTTATCTATATACTCCATCAATCCCTGAAATAAAGCTAGTATCCAAATACTTAAATCTCAGATTGTCTGTCCAGCAAAACGTAATCAACCACAATGGCCATTTACGTAGTGAAGAGTTAGACTTTGGTCCAAAAGAACCCCCCATAATTGAACCAGGCTACAGGCCTGTGTCCCCTGGATGGGAGTACACTGCTTTGTTAACCCAATGTTTGGGTATACTTGGCTGCTAGCTACATTCAGTGACAAATAGTTAATACTGTAAACGCTGGTTGTTTAGCGCAGGTGCTTATACGCAGGTATAACATGTACATATTCTGTAAACGGAGGGGCGTTGTGTGGTTTACAAAGGAATTTGATTTAAAATTTACACGTTTTACTAATGTACATGCATTAGTCACGTGAATGTTTATGAAGTCGGCTTGAAATATAGGCCTTCTCTTTCTCAAACCGAAGTGAATTGTATCGAATATCGAAATAGTCTGCACATTTCCTGTTTTCAAAAGGTTCTAGTAGTTATTCGTTTGTGTTGGAAGAAATATCAATGTCACTGTTCGTTACCATTTCTTGGTGACGTCATAATATTGCGTGACTGCCTTATAACAAACGGCGAGAGAGAGACTTTTGTAACGAGTGAATTTCTTCCGACAACCCGGTCATCTAAACGGTTGTGTAGAGAAGCCATGTCACGGGAGTTTGATCATGATAGGTAAAACTAAATTTTACCGCTGTCAATTTTGATAGCATGCTCCATTCCCGACATGTGCACAAGTTTGTGGTTTTACTCTGTGTCAAAAACAACATTTTGATGGACATCTCAGGAACGAAAGAGAATGGTAAGTTCGACAACGGTGAAAATTTAGATATTGATGTTAGAAAGGTCTTAACAAAGTATGGCTGTTCTAAACGATGGTTTACATGACCGGGTTTTGCACTAAAATTATTTTTAAGGTCCGAATCTGTGGTCGTTTTTTCAGCTTTTCGAAGTATTGACAACAAAGTTAAGTGAACTGTTGTAGCATTTAATAGTCATATCGATGTTTTGTATGCTTTTTGTATTCCATAAATACACTTAACGCAAGAAAAGTGGGGGTTGATTTCAGCCGACTTTAGGGCGGCCATTTTGGTAACACTGCACATGTGCACATGTCACACCTGCACAGGTACAGCAGTAGGGAAGTAGGTGCTTAGCAAATTAAGAGCACCCGCTTAACAGCCATACGTTAGCCATGCCATTCTCCAATATTTACCTTAATACCAGCAGCCAGGTAGGCTATTGACAAAAAGTGGGCGCCTAACATCCAGCAGCACTTAATACCCAGCGTTTACAGTATGTCAATGCTCTCATTATGCCACATTTTTTTGCAAACGAATTAATGAAAATTATATGCCATTGCTATGTATATAATGATATACGATGGATTGTTTAATATGACAAAATGAATAATACACCAGAATTTTGTGAAACCAATTGCGGCATATTAGCACTTTCCACTGTATATAGACAAGAGTGTCTTGTAACTCTTTCTGTCTTCCTTTCCTTCCACTTTTTACAGCAAACTTGATCAGCTGTGGGACTCTTGTTCAATTTCAAAACCAGGCAAGTGCCCTTAGCTTCCCAAGCTCAATGCGTATTTACTCGGTCTTCATGATGCTGCAGTGATATGTTGTAGAATATACATTTGGTGTATCCATATTTCTTAGTAACACATGTAGATCTGCTGTAAATATTGCTTTTAATTAATTACACTTTTGTAACCTATTGTTTATTACAAGGGTTTTTACCTTGTTTGCGAAGCTGTGTTGATATATATAGCCATGACTTGGTTAGCTTCAGATAATCTATTATATGTGTAAAAGTTAGACTACTAACCGCAATGTCATATCGTTAATTGAAAGATGACATTGTGTTGAACTGCATGTAACTTTGCTCACATGTATGTTTGTGTGCTTGTATGTTTGTATGTTTGCGCGCGCGCGCGTGTGTGTGTATGTGTGTGTGTGTGTGTGTGTGTGTGTGTGTGTGTGTGTGTGTGTGTATTTGTATGTGTGACAACTGCCAGTGCAGGAAAATAACTATAGCCACTCCGTTACTGTAACACTACACACACACACACACACACACACACACACACACACACACACACACACACACACACACACACACACACATGTACACGCGCGCGCATACATGTATCCGTACACACACACATAATTTGCTCTTTGGTACGTAGCTGAGCAGTTGATGAGTTATATATAGCTTTTAAAATTGGTTCGTGTACAAACCATCAAATACGGGCTATTTCTGCAAAAAGGCTGGCAAGTACGTTCGCGGAGCAAGACCCCCATGCACAGATTGACAGCCATTTTTGTCATGGAAACGATGCAACTATTATACACATGTACAACCCAGTCTGAAGCTATATATGCATTGACTACTGAGTGCACTGAGAACTGTATCAAACTTTCTCTGTATGCAGTATGTAGAGTTCGAACATGTGTACTGCTCCCTATAACACTGCATGTGACAAGAGCTATATAAATAATCACACACTTCTTTGAATAGTGTAACAGCTGAAGACTGCATGCATGCTATGTGCATTGGTTTGCCCAATCTCTTAATGATTTTGGCCAGAGGTCGAGCATTGTTTTTAGCTGCACCCATAGCTCAGCAGGGATAAGAGTTACTGTAATATTTGTTCGGAGTAACATATGGGTGTTCTAATTATGTGTGCTTATATAATAGTTCATACTATATAGCCATTAGCAAATTGACTCACATGTATATAGATTTTACAAATGCAGCCTCTGAATATGCGCATGGTGACCGAGCGATTATAGATATTTTGCTTCACACATGTCAATGTGAGAGATATGTGACTCGTATATTAGTGATCGCATGGGGAGTGGTTTTCTGTTGTGGTTGAAGAATTAAGTTGTATGCATGTATGTTATAGGGGATATAGAGGTCCTATAGACCATGCATTAGCAGTTTCACTGTATGATGTATGGAAACAGTACAGTGAAGCCTTAGTACGTACATACTTCTGGATAGTATATAAGTACTCCTCATTCTGTCCCTGTGTATACCTCATGTTCATAAACCAACCCTGATAGTAAGTACCTGGTTTAGTACATACTCCTGGATAGTAAGTACTCCTCATTCTGTCCCTGTGCACACCTCATGTATACATAAACCAACCCAGATAGTACGTACCTAATTTAGTACATACTCCTTCATATAGTAGTACTCTTCATTTTGTCCCTGTGTATACCTCGTATACGTACATAAACCAACCCTGATAGTATGTAACTCCGATAATAAGTGCTCATTTCATGTCCCCTTCAAGGTAGGTACGTACCAAGCAAGTTGCACTGTATTATTTGGCACACAATGCAAGCACATACATTCTAACATAATATATACAGGCCAGTATATTATTATTACCAATGTTAAAATTAATTTCGTACAATAGTATGTTATTTTAACTATATACTATTATAGTTCATGCATGCAGTACAAAGCAGCAGCTGCTAGTACTCCGCATGTATACAGTCAGACTTCACTTATCCACACATCTGTTCTGGATGAAATATTGTGGATAAAGTGAGTGAACTGGATAAATGAGGGAGCATTAATATAGTGTACAGTAGGATTATTGCACTTTATTGAACTTTGTTCCAATGAAAACTACTGCAGAAGGTGAGGGTACTGGATATCTGAGGTGCAGGGATAAATGAGGTCTCACTGTATTAATTAGGAGGAATACAATGTAGTACTAAACAATGTGACCTAGCTCTGCATGATATAAACAAACCACAATTTGATTATCCAGTTTAACCAAAAATTAAATTTACCTCACCTCAATCTGTGGGTCACTGCATATCACTGTAGGGAAGGTAAGATAATGGCTTCTCAACCAACTGACTCTCGTGCATGCAGCTAACTTAATTTGCAAGATTCCCCTCAAGAAATGCCACATGCAGTGTTGGAATGATAACCGCACAAACATATTGTGAAACTTCTCTAATCTGACCTCTAAACAGGCAGCCTAATATAGCACAGAATATTATACAATTTTCAATGCAGATTCTGAGAATCACCTCTCTAGTCCAATAACCTTCTAATCCAACTTGATATCTTCAAATCCCAGTGGGTATCAGATTATAGAGAGACTTCACTGCAGTTATTTTATATAGCATTACAAGAGACACTGCATGTGCATGGCATAGCAGGTCGATCTTGATTGAAAGTTTGAATTTAATGATAAAAGTTCCAATTGCAGATGAAAGTTGTAATCACCTAAGTAAATTTTAGCAAACTATCAAAATAGTTTGTATACTCCAGGCGGACATGCTACACTAAGTGGTGCTTTGCGTATGTGTGCTGATCGTGTGCATGGACAATACACAATATGACAGTGCAAAATGCAAGTGAAAATTACCAATTGTTCAAGTGCTATCCACACACTCCCACAGCACTAAACGGGAACTATGTGATTTGTACAGGGTATATAAGAGTATTATGTACTGTACAAATGCATGGACAATTATGATAAACATGTTTTATAACTCTAGGAGTATTTACAAAATTATTGATCTTCACTATTGATAAGCACACACAATTGAGGACAACGAATGGTTAATCATGTCGAGTTTCTAACGCTGAAGAGCGTTGATGAATGACTGGATCACTAGTGAGTGCAAAATTCAGACTGACATACTAATAATACCTCATCCAGGCCATGACCCGGCCATATTATGGCTCCTGGAGTTTCATAGCTGGAAGATCAGTATGCAAGCATTTTGTAGGCAATTGTAGACTATAGAGAAATGTGGGGAGTTATGGGACACCTAAGGGTCTTTCATTGTAGAGAAGCGACAGATGAAGTTGAAGAATAGTTTACTAGCAGTCCAGTTAGGGCCATATATTATCTATAATTGAACATAGAATCCAATGATTTACATTGCATATAAGCGAAGATACAAAGAGTTCTTCAGGGACACTTGGGTAGGCCATTAGTGGCCGCTCTTCACACATAGGGCTCTGTCTCATGTCATCAATAAATTTCATTAATTTTATTTTTTCCTAGCATGGAAAACAGCATGTTTTTAGCTTTTTGATGATGTATTTTTTATTTATGTTTTTTGTTATATTTTGTGCTATCATCACTACTTTGAAATTGAGCACTGATTTCTTAGCTTCTTCAAGACATTTTTAAGGTAGGAATACAGTAGTTGGTAACTTGTGTGCGTTTACACTGTCACAGCCACCACGTTGTTTGCAATTGGATGCATGGTGTGGACAACAGATGGCAAACAAACCTACACAGCAATTTTGGAATTTTGCGCACACTTCCTGATGCTGCTGTTCAAGCTATCACGTAATGGCTAAAAATAGCCTCTGTCCCGTGATACCCTACCCTACTCTATATGTTTCTATAATGCGTGAAAAACTAGCTGGCTATTCTCCATCACGATGCAAAGGCTGATGAGGTAGACATGGTAGAGGTCGAGGTAGGTACACACGTGGTTTCAGCTCAATCAGCTGCAGTGTGTCAACATCATGCATGCTCCATCCAAGTGAAATGCGGGTAAAACTTCCCCTCATTGGGGCATGCACACACGCACGTGTTCCAGGAATCCAAACCGGCGCGTGCGTGATCACGTGACCGTATGGAATAAAAATTCCTGAGCGACTTTATTGCCTTGCTATATATAAGTAGAGCGCAGATCCTCAAGTATATTGAGTAGCTGACTTTCGTTCATTATTCTCTCGAGATTGAAATGTCTCCTGGTAGAATTACCCTGCTTATGGTGATCTCCGCTGCCATCTATTGGACGGCAGGACTCGATCTGTCTTTCAACCTGCCAGCAACAGAGCACCTCCTGAATCATCGAATGAGACGACAGTCCCAGAAGTGCCTAGATGACATCAAGGAATTACAGGAGCCAGATATCCAGGCCTGCCTAAAACTGCTGATGAACGCGACCGAAACGAAGGCGACCCAGTTCTGCCAAGATGCCTGTGCCTCCAAACTTCACGACATCTATCAGAAACTGCATACCGACTGTGGGGCCTACTTGCCATACGTATGTTGTACTCGTGAAGTGGGAGGGTTCATTAGGCTTCCTTGTTTTATTGGGTACCTGTGTTAAGATTTTTTTTAAAACACAATGTTGGTATTCCAATATTGCCAGCCGCCTTAACCAGGCCTACTCACCACGTTCCACGGAACACTAAATCGGCCGACATTTTTGTACAGCTCCCCTAAAAAATCATGGCGGCGGATTGAATCGGTGTTCTAGGAATTTCTGCATCCCTAGATACTTTTAGCCGGCTAGGGTTAAGTTAAAAGTTATTGCAATTTTACATAATAGTTTTATGAGTTGTTTAAAACGAAAATAACGCTGAATACGTAACAACACTTCTATAGTATTCTTAAATCCTAAACGTTTTAGAGTGGTTTTAGTGTCTATGGTCTTAGGTCAAATCATAGTATTTAGCCTTTATATAGTGATTGCAGATATGCCATTTTGACCCTCTCCCGTCATACTTCAACTACCATAGGTTTAGTCTTGCATAGTGCAGACCTAGTCCAGCCAGCTGTGTTCCATGTTTATACGTAAACGCGGACGACGGGAAAGTGAAAAACGTGGGTCCAGCAACAGTTGCTAATTGATAACATTGTGAAGGGCTCTTTTGATATCACCACAATTTATACAGTGCTAATATGAATATCATAATAGGAATGGAGAAATAGAGGCCGATAGATTTGCCCGCTTATCAGAATCTGTCCGGCAGTACATACTTCCCCGACAGCTCGTACAAGTTGATCGATGGATTTCAATACAAAAAAGCTGCTACAATCAACCCCAAAGCGATAAAGTCAAACACTTTGACGCCTACACCTTTGGCTTCTCCTCTACCACAAGCGATTGTCCCTGTTGCTAATAAGCCAGTTGGTGACCAACTGATCGAATTGAGGAAAGCGGTGCCATTTCAAAATAAGGCTTTTCACGAATCCGGTTTGTAAATTAACATCTGTATCGCAGCCAGAAAAAGTGAATGAAATCGTACACTGAAGCTGTGTTGTAGGAAGCCTGCCGAGTTGACTTGGTGCAAAGAAAGGCGAATTATAGAGAAGAGGTTAACGTTGTCGCTGTCGATTACCTCAAACGCCATATATATTGAAATTAATCATTTTTTTCTTTTAACCAGCCAGCTGTGACATCGTGCACCTTGGCCTCATGCGTGTACCATAGACACTCTAAACTATGTAGTATTATAGTCTATGCGTGTACGGTAGGCCTCGAATTCATAACACAGCAACCACAAGTCATGAATATTATTTACCAGAATTTGGGTCAAAAGAATCCTATTGGTCGATTGTTACACAATCTAAGTGACTGTTGCTGGACCCACGTTTCCCTTCCCACTCCTGGCTGGACTAAGTGCAGACCATGCTTTCTGCTCTAGTTATGTGAAAAGTCATTTTGTTGTGGAAATGTGGTCTGTTGCAGATTCCAAAGAACCTTTCTGTGACAAAATGATCATTAATTTTTTAGAGTACAGTCAGACTTGCTTACAGCGACACCCTTGGTGCCACTAAAATGTGCTGTTATAACCAAGTTGTTGTTGTAACCAGGACATTTAGTACAGAGACCATTGAATCTGTTCCTGCCATGCGTGTTGTTGTAAAGAGGTTGATCATGTTGTAAACAGTGACTTTGTAACCAATTTTGATTGTATATGGTATGTGGGCTGACGGGGATAGTAACAATGTCATGAAGACTTGAATCAGTTACAGGTGACAGCTGCAGGGACACAGGCTTGTGCAGCTGATAGTGTAGACTGTGAAGTTATAACGTTGCAGAGCCAGAGTACTCAAAAGATCAATTTTTCTTCATAATATGGTGATTCAATTAGCACAAAGATATAATTATGTAACTTATGAAAGGAATGTGTCAGTGAATTAATCTGCATTGCTTCATGTTATATACTTGTTGGGTTTGTAAGTTGACATTACCATTATTATTATAAAACAGAATCAAGTATCATTATTGTTATCATTCAAGTGCACTGTTATATGGGCACTAGATCAAGAAAAGTTCTATATATGATCAAAACACACATTGTCCACCTGTTCACTGATCGCACAAAATCAACATTAACCTTTAATAATAACAATAATAATAATTGCATTAATTTTGTGTTCACATTCTGCTTCATAGTGCCTTTCCAACCTGATATTTTTTTCTATAGTTGATTGCATGGTTGTGAGTTTGCGGGTAATGATAGCATGTTTTGCAGTTTCTGGCATCGATCCCTGTTTTTTTTTTCAATCATAGTGGACTAATGCTTTGATAAAGTTTAGTGGTGAACTGTGCGAGAAGAACAAATTCAATCGCACTTGCACCTTTGAACTTGTTGACTTGACTTTGCACCACACCCCAGACAGCTTCGTAAGTTTGAGCAAATTAAAAGTTGTTGTTAACTATATACCTTTGATTAATGATAATGATATTATGTCTACAATGTCATGTATACTCATTTAAACAATGACAAAAATTGCATGTGATGTATATTAAATGTAAGAGTTACTTTAAAAAGATATACTATATATATAGTATCACTGTCCATGCCCGTAGCCTGGTATCCATAAAGGGGGGTGCTTTTCACATTACAATAGTACATCATAAGATCATTCAGTATATATAGTAGCATACATCTGAGTATCTATAGTATACAAAAGTATAGTAACTAACTAAAATAACTAATTTGAAGTATATAGTGGGGACAGTATTTCCCTTGATGGAGGGCTCAGGGTCTACAGATGCATTCTCTTCTCTACTGGCCAGGCGTTGCACAGCGATTCATTAGGAATATATACCACTTGAAGCGCTGCGTTTTCTGTCGCTCTTTTTGTGTGCATTATTCTCCATATTAGAGTTGCGCAATAGACAAAGAAAACTGTTGATGACTCGATCCTTGCTGAAGCAGCCAAAAAATGTTACTGAAGTCAGCAAAAGTCTTAACTTAGCTGAGTATTCTAGCTAAAATAGCCTTAAGTAGTTATCGAGGATAACAATTTTAAGGTGAATAATCTGTGACTAACAATGTATTTGTCCCAATGTTCTCTGCTGGTTCTTTTTTCAGTGACTATCCATTTTCAAGTAGCCTTTTCAACCAAAAAGGGGGGTGCGAACGCACCCAACGCACCCCCCCAGCCTACAGGCCTGCTGTCAGTAGACGAGACTGTATTGAATAATGTGTCGTGCATGTATCAGCTATGTGTAGTGCATACAGTACTTCTACTGTTACACTGTTGTAGCCTTCTGCATTATTTGCACATTATTGTGTCATTCTGACACTTTGTATCAAAATAAATTTGGCAAACCTATTCTATGTGTGTAGAACTTTTCATGACATATATATATCCCTGTTAATAGCAAACCTCTCTAATGCAGCAGACTGCTTTTGTGGGACCGGACACATTGCAGCTATGCATATTAATAGTGGAAAACTCTCCATAACAAATTGTTTTTCATTTCCCAAAGTGTCCGTTATAGAGAGCTTCCACTGTATGTCACTGATCATACATACCCTATATAGCTGTAGTTCCTCATTCTTCTTTGTTAGAGTTGTGAGTTCACTCAACCTGGTGACTGTACTTCAGGATGTCGTTTGGTAAGTTATTATAATGGTAATCTGTCTTTGTTTCAGTCTGTTTGTGTACTTCTATGTATATGCATGTGTGTTGGGGGGGGGGGGGGGGGGTGTATGTGTGTGTGTGGGGGGGGGGGGGGTATAATAATAATAATAATAATAATTTCTTTCTTTAACTGGGTGGGCCATTAGCCTGAGGCTACTCTGAAGGCCCCAGTATCCACACACTCTCCCACACACTCACCCACGTACACACAATCAAATTGAATTTGTTTGGTGGCTATATATAATTATAGTAGGTCATTCTCTGTTCAAGTTCTTGATTGGTGGCAGGGGGTGCAAGGAAAATCATGTCAAATGCCTCACAGTTGGGATGGTACCCCATCTTCACTGCTTATTTTCATTGCTTAACTTCATTGTTCTGACCTACTGAGTCACCAGCACCCCCCAATATATGTATGTATGTCTGTTATGTGAAGTCATGTGCATGTTTGCGGGCATCCATGTGTGTGCATGCCGTTGTGTGTGATTTTTACATGTGTGTGTGTGTGTGTGTGTGTGTGTGTGTGTGTGTGTGTCTGTCTCTCTCTCTCTGTGTGTGTGTGTGTGTGTGTGTGTGTGTGTGTGTGTGTGTGTGTGTGTGTGTGTGTGTGTGTGTGTGTGTGTGTGTGTGTGTGTGTGTGCATATGTGTGTGTGTGTGTGTGTGTGTGTGTGTGTGTGTGTGTGTGTGTGTGTGTGTGTGTGTGTATGTGTGTGTGTGTGTGTGTGTGTGTGTGTGTGTGTGTATGTGTGTGTGTGTGTGTGTGTGTGTGTGTGTGCGCGTGTGTGTGTGTACATGTACAATGATGCGATATATACACTTGGTCTATAACGAAATGCAGTCTAATGATAGTTCATTTCATAGTATGTGCTTGTGCCGTAATCTCTACTGTCATGTGCAGCTTTCCACATACCTAAGTCTGCTTACATGTGTAGCAATATCTTGTATGCATTCTGTACGTATAGTTCCTCATGTATGTGCAAGGCAACGTTGGATGCTGTATCAACGTGATGGTTGATGGTCTGAATGTGACCAAGCCAGACCAAGCTAAGTGAGTTTAAATAGTGTCTTCATGACTGGGTTATTTTTGCCCTTATACATGAACTTGTAGTGAGACCACGTAATGTCATGTAGTATAGATAGTACTCATATGCATTTTCTTATACTTCGGCTGATGCCAGCCTTCTTTTCACCACTCTTTGGATTATCATAATCGCAAATTGCTCTAACTAAGTTCTTTACAGAAAAAGATGGAATTTGTGAAAACTAGACTGTGTATCATCATCTTCTTGCTAGAATTAACTCTTTGTATCTGTTCTGTTGTCATTTCTTTTTACAATGTTGGGGGGAAAGGCTGCATGCAAAGATATAATTCATTTGGCAATGTGATTCTCCATGAAAAGCTCCACTTGCATGAGAACACAGTTGATATTTTTGTTTTACCGATAAGAAGCATAAAATGCTCTGCCTGTATGTAGTGAAATGTGCTAAATATATAATACCACTGTGTGTGTGTGTGTGTGTGTGTGTGTGTGTGTGTGTGTGTGTGTGTGTGTGTGTGTGTGTGTGTACGTGTGTGTGTGTGTGTGTGTGTGTGTGTGTGTGTGTGTGTGTGTGTGTGTACATGTGTGTGTGTGTGTGTGTGTGTGTGTGTGTGTGTGTGTGTGTGTGTGTGTGTGTGTGTGTGTGTGTGTGTGTGAAACTCACATCATATAATTATAATCTCTTACTCAGAGATTTGGCTAACCTGTGGGGACTGTGTGATATGGGCCCACCACCACCACCCTGCAAGCCATAGGAGATTCCCACATCAGTTGTCAACAGCAGCATAGGCCAGGGTTAAGTTTTCTAGTTCTGTAGGGAAGCATTTAATCCATGTAACAATTTGATCCATTATATTACGTCAATATACAGTCAGACCTCGTTAAGACAAACTTTATGGGACCAACAAAATTTAAATTTATAATTTAGTTCTTGTTATCAGAAGTTCTTCTTATCAGGAAAAGAGTTTTGGATGCACAGTACCATAGCAACCGAAATAGGGCTAGGAAACTACTTTGTATTAAACAGAAATTGGTCATTATGATAAGGGTGTTCTTCTTAATGAGGTTGTACTGTATATATGATATGTAGTTGGGACAGTGAAATAATTCAATTGTGAACATTAAACTCTACGAGGAATTGCTGTGCTGTTTCATCACGTTCTCTGATATGATTATGATACATTGCACCATGATTGCACAAAATTAATTAAATTTGTGTCTTTCCCACAAATTGTGTGTTATAACTTAATAATTGTACAATTATATATTAAATTAATTGAATACCTTACAGAAATTATGAGAAGATTCCAAAACTAAATGTCAAATTATCGTTATGTATATCGTAATTATCGTAATTATCGTTATGTATATATCTTATATACATAATGATAATTTATCTATATAAATATATATATCTGTATGAATATGTATGAATATATATATCTAGTACATTATATGTACACATGCTCATGTGGGGTATAATATAATGTATAAATCTATCTATCTATCTATATATCTATCTATCTATCTATCTATCTATATATATCTATATCTATCTATCTATCTATCTATCTATATATCTATATATATCTATCTATCTATCTATCTATATATCTATATATCTATATCTATATACATATATATATAACTATATCTATATACATATATATATAAATATATATATATAATATATATATATATATATATCTATATATATATATCTATCTATCTATCTATATATATATATATATATATATATATATATATATATATATATATATATATATACATAAGCACTAGGGCATGCAGATATACACTGCACACATGCACAGGCATGCATACACACGTGCATTCACGTATGAATGCATACACACACACACACACACACACACACACACACACACACACACACACACACACACACACACACACACACACACACACACACACATATATATAGAAAGTAAATTAATGCATGACATGACGTGTACATTTACATTATATGTACACATGCTCATGCGGGGTATGATAATGTACAAATCACAGCAAATATGTGGCCATTATGACATACCAGTGGGGGTGGAATGTGAAAACTTTGGAGAGGGCGGTATGCGTGCATGTATATATATAGTAATTGAATGCACGATTATCCTTCAATACGGCTCACACACCATTGCAAGGCAGCATCAAGCTATGCATATGCGTACGTGTTGTACTGTATGATGCCATGGCAGACATGTGTGAGGATTTATAGAATCACAATTAATTGTGTAATGTTATTCTAGTGTTGTATATTATACAATGAAATTCATCTACGTAGTCAGGTATCTACTTCCTAAATTCCATTGTAAAGTCAGAACAATGAGCATTTCTGTGTAAGAATTTGGGGGGGGGGGGGGGGTGGGCAAAATATAGCCTCTCAATTGAAAGTTAGGGAGGGCGACCACCCCCTGTTCCACCACCTATAATTATATATGAATATGTACAGTGGAAACTGGTTAACACAAAGTCGCTTATAACAAGAAATGTTGCTTAACAAAAATAGTTTCTATGAACCAACTGTATATAGAATGTACTATCTTCATACTTTTAACAAGAAATACTTCTAACGCGAACTAATTAATTTTTTGGGGTTTCTGAACCAGTTTCCACTGTATATATATATATATGTGTGTGTGTGTGTGTGTGTGTGTGTGTGTGTGTGTGTGTGTGTGTGTGTGTGTGTGTGTGTGTGTGTGTGTGTGTGTGTGTGTGTGTGTGTGTGTGTGTGTGTGTGTGTGTGTGTGTGTGTGTGTGTGTGTGTGTATAGCTGACCGCATGTATATTCTGCATACATAATAGTAGGAAAGACATATTATACTGTTCTGGATTTCATTTATAGTATTCATCTAACTAATCTTTTTCTAAATACATGATTCAGTGATGAAAAGATGATGAACATGATACAAGAATGACATGATACAGTAATAATTATAGTAACAAATAATGCATTAATTGTACATACACACACTTAAACAAGAAATACGGACTCACACACATGCTAAGATGAAATAATTATTCATGCAATGAATATGATTATAATGTAAGCAACAATCACACAATGACATGCGAAAATTGGCTGCCTCTCTACTGCTCAAAGAAGCAGTGAGCCTCGTCTGGTTTCCGTGATGGGATGAGAGAGCCCAACACTGGCGAGCATTACCCCTTTGAATGGCGATAGAGATCCTTTAGATGAGGAACTCAAAAGATCTGTGGTCATGCACCCATAGCTGCCTTCAGCCTTTGGCCAAGGTTTCTGAAGAAATGTTGGGCTTATGGCCATGGACCAGAAGGGCCAAGTGTCTCAACCGCGATTGGGATGAACTGATATGAAGAGCCCAGCTACATGGGCATACTTGCTCGTCTTCAGTGCTTCTGCATGAGCTGCTGCATTGCCAGGTTCTGAGATGGATCAATGCTGGTTGGAAACACACGTACAGAGGGTATCAGTGCAAGTAACATCCCACACAAGGAACTTTCCGTATGACTAGGGGACCATAGACATGCCATCAAGTCGTTTACCATCGAATCTGCAGTCCCGAGGGCTCCAAACGAGAAGGGATGTTTGAAGCAACTAAGGAGCGGAGAATAATGGCATTATGGCGTGGGCATCTGCCTTGACTATGTCGGCAACTCAGGCCATGGGTGGCAAGTTGATCAACCTCACTGCTACAGAAGTTGCATTTGTGGGGTTTATAATAATACAGTATTATTATTATTATATTACTATATATCATTATTATAATTATCATTGGATCAAGATACATACAGAGATGAAAATAAAATAGAGTGATCATATATTATTGTAACATTTTTATGTGTAAACAAGAAAAGAAAAATACATCATAACAAGTGAATGCATTATAATCAGAAGTAATATTATTAAAAACAACCACACGCAACCACAAAACAAATTGTAAAGAATTCAAGTGCATCGTGGCATGGGCACTAGAAGAAAAAAGGTTCTATCTATATAATTCTATATATATATGCATATATATATATGCATATATATATATATATATATATATATATATATATGTATATATATATATATATATGCATATATATATGCATATATATATATATGTAAATATATATATATATATATATATATTATATATATTTGAAGCACTGATCACACACGTGCACGTACATTGTCCATCTGATAACTCATTGCACAAACCTGGAAGCATGCTTTTAAAATCCAGTATAATTATAAGTTCAATATGGTTTGAATTTATCACTGCAGCTACATGTGCATCCAAAACTACCCTGCACTGATGAAGGCCATTTGGTCTAAAGTTGCAATAAGCTTCAAAGTGCCATGGGTGCATGTATTTGCGTGGTTGGTTATAATATATATATTGTGGTAGTGCTAAGACCAATATTTGACACTAGCACCATACACATTCCCAGTGGACACACGCAAGCTTTCCAAAGTGCAATGAGTGTGTTTGTGAAGCACTAGTGCTGGGTGTGATTGTGCTAAGGCTAACACTTTGGCACTTACTCTAGCACCACACACATTCATAGTGAGCATGCATGATAAAGGTTGAATAAATTATGTAGCATAGGCCAAGATGAATATGTCGCTCTACTGTATGTGCATCGATTTTCACCTGGTGTGTATTTCACGGATTTTGGCTTTAGAATTTGCATTATTATATTTGCGGAAGGCCATGTTTTGCCATTGCACAAGAGCCAGATCTAAATTTTCACGAGCAAAAACTTTCACAGAGGGTTTAAATTCCAATCTGAGATTACAGTGAATATTAGGCTTGCGAAAATTGGAGCACTTATTATTGTATTGCACAAAGCTAATGTTTTTAATTAACACTACACTTATTCACAATGGACACAGGTTTCCCAAGTCCTGGGAGCACATAAACTTTGTGTATATTACTTGATATTTGGTTGTGTTAAGACCAATATTGGCATGCACTAACACCACACACGTTCACAGTGAACATACATGAAGTTTCCGAAGTGCTGTGGATGTGTTTGTTTAGCAATGGGCGTGGTGGTGCTAATTGTAAAGCCAATTCTTGGCATCAGCACCACACACAATTGAAAGTATACTAGTATCTGTACTTTCAGTGCAATGCAGGCCTGTACATGCATGGAGTATACCTGATCATGCAACTGAATGGACTAAAAATTCATGATCGGTTAGGTTGCCCAAGTAGCTTGCTGCGTTGAGCAACTCTTCTGCTCATTTTCGCTTAACTAGCGCTAGAAATTAAAATTTCCCAGCTCATGATGATCTCCGCTGCCATCTATTTAACGATAGGGTCGACTTGGTGTGTCTTTCACCTGCCAGTCTCAGAGTATTATATTGAATCATTGAATGAGGCGACAGACGCCAAAGAATTGTGTAGACGACATCAGGGAGATGTCTAGGCCTGTGAAAATCAGCTGCATGAGGAGTGCAACCAAAGAACAGGCAACCAAGTTCCACCCATGTACAGTACGGTAAGCGAGAGCTGAAATATATCATCTTTGATGTACTAGACCAGTTAAACTGCAACTTAAAGATTTGTTTTGTTAGAATTGTTCAACTATACATTATCTCAGATGTACACATAAGTATAAGTAAACCATAAATTATACAATTGCTAATTGCCGTACACCCAGTATCAAGGTCATGCAGTATTGTAAGGTCTGTATGCCACTATGCATCCTTCTGAAACTGATGTGTAAGATATTGACTGCCTTACTACACACACCAGTATCATGTTTGCTTGCGGTTAGCATGGAACCTCTAACTCATGGACATTGGCCTATAACTATTGCAAATGTTGCACAAGAACTTCAAATCCACAATGCAGCCAAAGTGAATTCGAATCCATAAAATATGTGAAACCACTCTCTTTCATTAACGCAGCAAATCATACTAAATTTTACACCAGAGTCTTATAATTGGAAACATTACATAATATTATAAAGCTGTCATTCATAATTATAGTCTCAGTTTCCACGTGCTCCTGCTATATATATAGCTAGAGTAATAGCAATGAACTTTCCCAATCTGAAAGTGTACATGTACACTCGTACAGGATGTTGACAGTGTACACACCACAATTCAATTACGAGTAGAGAGGTTCCCTTCACTTGTCGCTGCTGCTGTAATTATAGGCAGCATTCATGGTTGGCGACAGTGGCGACAGTGACTCATGATAGCGACATTTCTGCTCGTTATTAAATTGCGGCATACCACCCAAAGGTTGTGGTGTGTACACTGTCAACATCCTGAGTAGACAGACCTTCTGCTTGGGGCAATAAATTGTGCTTACTCTAGCTCTGTTAATATGTCGGCAGGGGCAGAGGAAGCCGTGGGTGCTGCCTATAATTACAGCAACAGTGAATAGCTAGGGGGACCTCTCTACTCATAATCGAATTGCGGTGGACCACCTAAAGGTTGCGGTGTGTACACTGTCCACATCCTGAGTAGACAGACTAATAGCGTGAGGCACATTTTGTGTTCAGCATTAATAGTGCTTGCCTCATGCAAGTGTTTTGTTGTGCAAAGCGGTTGGCATTCGCAGGGAAAGTTGGTATTATACCGTGTATTTGTGATACTTCCTGCAATGCCAAATGTTCTGCAGTTTAACGTTATTATTATTGTTTATTGTTGATGTCTCATGCATCAATTGAGTATTGATTTTGTGTAGTGTTGTGTTTTTTTGTGTTGTCACGCACTGAGCAAGTCACTGTTATAGAAATGATCTATTCAATTTTCCCCTTAATATAACAGGTACATGGACATCAGCCATTTGAATCAAGCTTTGCCGTGCCAGATCACATGCGAGTGGACAAACTACCCTGTCAGAAGTGATAGTCAATCAGGAGAAAATCAACCTGTCCAAGCAGCAAGCAGAATATTTTGATGAATCATTTCATGTTAGCTTCATTGGGATAGATCTTAAGAAAGAAGTGTGTTGGTTGTGTTTGTGGTGAAAGTCTGTCATAGGCTTGAAAATAACAATCCCAAATCAAAAACTACCCAGTGTTTTGATTAAATTTAGCATAATATTACATTGTCAACTACAACTGTTTGCTGGATGAGTGTTCAAAATTATGTTGTGATTTGATTGAGATCTGAGTATGAGAATGCATACTGTGAGTTACACTTGCATACATGCAATATACAATTGTTCGTGTCAGGCCATGTCTGGTGATTTTTGAAAGTGCCTGGACTTATTGTCAGGTGGTGTTAAAAAAGTTATTATATTTCTCTGCTATAGATGAGGATAGGGTCCTGGGAGTAAGGATACTTACTGTCTAGGAACATGTACAACCCGAAGCAAGTTCAGCTGCCGTATAGAGTTGGTATCAACACTAATGTAGTGATGACAACTGGCTGTAGAGATCATCACACATGATCACCTTTCACCACAAAGGTGCCAAGCATAATGCTGAAAAAAGGCTGGGTGTCTGGTGTTGTATTATTTCCTCAGGCAAACAGATAACATATCACCCTTAACGGACTGCCCAGGTGGAACAATATACTCTTAGGGATTTCTGTCGCAACCGCAGACGCCAGGTTTCCGTGGACCTTTCTTCAGCGGTTTCCTGGTACACAATCCACTGCACGTGTACACGCGTCGTAATGTCACGTGACCGAAAGGTATAACTGTAGCGCTTTGGCGCCAGTCAAGTGTGTTCAGGAACTCATCTCTTCATCCGCTTCTAGCCTGTGATCGAAATGTCTCCGTGCAGAATTGTCCAGCTTTTGGTGATCTCCGTGTCCATGTGTTTGGCGATGGGACTTGATTTCTCTTTTAGTCTACCTAGATCGAAACATCTTCTGAGTCATCGAATGAGGCGACAGATACCTCCAACATAGTAAGTATAGAGTATCTATGCCTCCAAAGTGTCAAGATGACCTCAATGATTACTTTCAGCCAGATATCCTAGCCTGTGAAAATCTGCTGGTGAAAGCGACCGAAGTACAGACGACCCAGTTCTGCCAAAACGGTTGCGCCTCCAAACTTCACGACATCTATCAAAGACTGCATGTCGACTGTATTGGTTTCTATCCGCAGGTAATATGTTGTGCTCGTGTTGGAGGTTGTGTATGCGTCTTCGTGTATTTGTGTTTGAGATTCTAGTAAAATGTTAATGATATTCGGACTCAGCTGCCTTTTCAAGTCTCGTACCATAATCCACGTGGTTCCTCATACTACTGTAGAACTTAGTAAGTACCAGGTCCTGGTTTAAAATATACTCTTGCTTGCATGGATAGTAAGTACTCCTCATTCTGTCCCTGTGTATACCTCATGTACATAAACCAACCCTAATGTACCTCTGATATGTAATAAGTACTGATTTTGTGTCCCCTTCAAGGCATGTACATACTTTCACTTTACTTTATAGTGATACATCTCCAACCTGACATGGCATTGCACGATATTCCTTCCTATTTGTATGCATTGGGTCTTTAGTTGTGAGGTCGCCATTACATGTTTTGCAATTTCTAGTATCGATCCCATGTTTCTTTCAATCTTAGGTGACTGATGATGTGATAAAGGTTCTTGGTGAACTGTGTGAGAAAAACACATTGGATAAAAATTGCTTCTATTATCTTACTTATCTGAAGTTGCACCACTCCACAACAAGATTTGTAAGTTTGAATGCAGTTGTTGTTTGAGCAGTCATAGGGATGCTAGACTGTGATGTTGGGAAAATCCATTCATTACTAGTTCAGTAACTGCTAATGACAAACTGCAGGGTTAATTGAAAAATCCAAATGAAGAATTATACTTACTTCTATCTTCACAAGACTGCACAGGTTCTATCCTCCTTCCACTCGAAACTCTCCAACTTACAGCCCAAAAATTCCAACTATAAGTGTCAAAACCAGTCTTTAAATGGTCTAAAATAGCCCTAGACACCACCTTATATAACATAAAAACTATATAAAAATTTAAATTTTCCTGTGGGAGCATACGGTATACCCATATGATTCCACATACACCACTGCACTGCATGTGTTGTATAGACATAGCTATAGGATACCATGTGCGTATAGAGTATAATACTTCGTTCGAGAGACCACCCTCGTGAAAGACCACCTCTTTTGTAGGACCGGGCCTTCTGGCTCCAAACTTCCCCCTCATCAGAGACCACCTTTATTGACAGACCACCTTTCACCTGTCCCTAAGGGTGGTCTCTCATAAGAGGTGCTACATACTGTATTCATATCTACCCCCTTCCAATAGTTTGTTCTTGCATGGCCCAATGATCACTCTCCTGAAAGGAATCTTGCAACATAATATTATGTATGTATTTTATCTATAGATAAAATACATACATCGGAACCACGATCATGTCTCGCATGGCAGGCATGCACTGTAGTAGTGATGCTTCCCCCCAAAATATGTCATCATAGATAGAACCCTGTTGCATGTGTTCCTGAACCCTCCTAAATCCAAATGCAGTGTAACTTTTAGTATATGAATGTTAACAGTACTAAAAGTCGATCATTGCATGTCATACTTGGACAATAATATGTACATGTACATGTACTAATGTGACCTAGTTCTTCATGAATTTCTGTCTACCACAGTGCATATGCTGTACTGTTTGTTAAATGCACATTTGTGACACTGAACAAGAAGTGTTGTGTGAATGCTCCCGATCTGCACACACTCTCAGCTCTAACTATACCTAGCCTAGAAACTCGGGGCCTAACAAAGTACTACGTTCACTGTCACTCAACGCATTAAACAACTAACTACAATACAGACAGCAAGCACTAGATATTCATGCAAGTCCTAACAAGACACAACAGGTTACTACCAGCTAGAATAGTCTACACAATAACTAGTATACTTAACACTTAACAAAGTCACATTATGCCACATGTTGAATTTGTATTATCATGATGTCCTTGCCGATTCTTCTTTAGGTATGTGATTTTAACGTAACTAAATGTGATTCAGGATGTCGTTCAGTAAGACGATATTATGTGTGATCTACGTATCCGTTCTTCTATCTGTTTGTGTGTTTCTCATGTGGTGTGTGTGTGTGTGTGTGTGTGTGTGTGTGTGTGTGTGTGTGTGTGTGTGTGTGTGTGTGTGTGCATATGTACCTACATATACGTACATGTGTTTGTGGATGTGTTGATGCATTTGTATGTGGATGTATGTGCACATATGTATACATGCAATAGGTGTGTGGATGGTGTGTAAATTGTACTCAATACAATTGCAGGAAAATCTCATAATGTTGTAGTAATGCAATTACGTTGTACCTCTGAGTCAGTGAACATGCTTGTACATGCACATTATACTTGCATGTGTTGCGATTCTGTAGTTCCTTACGTATGTTCAAAAAGAAGTTGGATGCTGTATCAATGTTATCGGTGACAGTTTGAAAGTGTTAAATCCAGACTTAGCTGAGTGAGTTTGTCTCAGTCTGTGATTATTTAGCAGATTCAACCACATAGTACCACACTGCATGTGAGAATTCACATTCTGATTTCTGCATTGTTTGATATTTGATTGAGCTGCATTAATTTTCGCTACATAAGGAAAATATCCTTCGCTAATATTGTTAAATATTAATATAGTTAAATATTGAACTTCACTATTAACTAATTAAAGCTACTTACGATATAGCATGCATGAGTGAAACTCTCTGAATGTGTGAAGCTCACATCTCATCTCTTCTCCTACGCAGAGCATTGGATAAGCTATGGGGACTGTGCAGTATGACTCCTCCACCACTGTGCAAAGCGTAGGAGATTCCTACTTTAATACCTGACAGCACAGGCCAGGATTATGCTTCTATAGCTCCCTAGGGGAAACATTGTCTTCATATCACTATAGTCCATGTAATTTGGTACTTTGTAAGTAGATGTGATGTGTAGTTGGACAGTTAAATATTTCAATTGTGAACATGACTTCTACAACGAATTGATATACCACGTACCTTCACATTGCCATGCTTACAGTATCTATTACATTGCACAGATTTTGTTTCTTCTCCCCTGAACACTTAGTCTATATAGTGTTATAATGACATGTATGTCTGCACAAATGTGTGCAGTCATGCTCCACACATGTGTGTACACATTTGTATTCACGCAAGCACACATGCATAGATACATATGTCTGCATATGTACACACAGTATATAAAACTATTAAAAACACAATGTCTATATACACAATGTCATGCATAATGTGTTGAAAGCACATTGTATGCATGTAATATAATAATCATTAAAGATAATTACTAAGGAAATTAAGAATTGTTAATGATTCTTATAATAATAAGTTTTTTTGCACAGGCTGCATACGGGATTTGGTGCTGGGGGGGGGGGGGGGGGGTATTGGGAATTGAGCTTCCTGAAATCTTAGGGGGGGGGATGCAATACGAGAGTGCATAGGTGTACAGACACTGGGGTGGGAGTTGGTATTAGAGGTAGCAATGCTATGTGGGGGAGGGGGGTATTATAGGTAGCAATGCTATGGGGGGGGGGGGGGGGGGGGTATTATACAGTAGGTAACAATGCTATGTACAATACAATGGGGTTAAGGGATTGCATGGTGACAGTGATCTTGAGAAAAAAATTTTTTCTACATTATAGCCTAAAAGCTTGTTTTCCATCCATTTTCCAATATATTTTACCTTTCAGGAACCCTTGGTGTATATGTTGAGATACATGATTAGAGAGGCAGCAGATCTTCAAGGGGGACAACAGATCTCCGTCCCCTCCCCCCCCCCCCCCCCCCCGAAATGTGGGCCTGTTGCATGCAGTGAGTAAGACTCGAGCCTCAAGTGTGTAAGCGTGTGTGTGTGTGCATAATGTGTTATATGCATGGCTATGTGGTTTTCACAGTAGTATATTATAATTTATTATCTCTGTTAATATTATACATGTACATACCCTGACAGATCTATTGCATCCTATAAACATACCATAGCAAGTCACTGTTGCTGCTGCATATGTAATTGTCTGTAGCTATAACACTCATGGTTTCCTCTACCGCATGGGGGTAAAATCTTGGCGGTGAGTGACATGACAGTTCCAGATAAAAATTATAATACATTTTTTGCCCTAAGTTACACAGCTGTGTATGTGTGTAATATTATAGGTGGGCAGAGCAGCATATGCCGACATGCCCATATATAGTACGGTAAGAGAGGGATAAACTACTGAAAAGTACCTTGAAGGTTTGTTATGTTGGAATTGTTCAATTATAAATACATAATATCAGATATACACTTAAGTAAGTAAAACATAATAATATTGTTACCGAGCGGTAGCGAGGTTAATTGTTTTGGTCGCGAAGGGGAGTCCAAAGACGGCACCCACGCGCATAATGACTTTTGGAACTAGAAATCTGGATATTTGGTCCCAAAGGTGTTTTCTTTCGTCGAAAGTTGCATTCCCGTCTTATAAACTAGCAACAATTCACATGCTTCTATGAAGTGGTGCACGGCAGTGCTACAGAATGAGAGAGTGAACTGCGTATGGACTAAGTTGTGTTGGCACAATGCAGTCTTTTCTGACAATTACATTTCGGTCCCTCACATCGGCATTCTTCATGCTAAATGGTGACGAAGGTTCTTAGGATGCAAAGAGAAACCATTTCTAAAAATTTTGCGCAACGGTTTTTGAAACGTTAACTGTCTTTTGTTGAAGCAGGAAACGGTCTTCTATCGTTCGGGAGCTCTAGTTGGTCAGCCATGGTGGCATCCATTTTCAGCAGCCATGTGCATGACATCAGCAGCGTGATGAGTATATGTACATTCCTATTTACATTCCCACGAGGTTCTGAACTACGTTCACAACTAGTAATAATAGTATAATTGTAAATATTAATTGTCGTTCAACCAGTATCAAGGTCATGAAGTATTGTAAGATCACAGTACTAGTGCGCCACTGTCCATTCCTCTGAAACTGCATAGGCGGAGGAATTGTATGCTGTGATTGTGTGGGTGTGCGGGGGGAGGGTGGCTTACGGGCATAGTGTGCAACTCATGGTTATATTATTATTGTGTTTGCATAGACATTCTTGGTCCTGCCTTTAAGTTAATTTAAATTGTGTTCGTGCCTGCCTGTTCCTCCCTCCTATGTCAGATACATAGCTAGACTATCGATCTGCATGACTACTGTAACACTTGTATCATCTTTGCTTTAAAGCTTAGGGGGAACCTCTAACGTATATGGAGCTTAGCCTATAGCTTAATTGCAAATGTTGCAGAAGAACTTTGATTTAACAATGCAGCCTCACTGAATTTCATAAAGTAAGCGAAACTACCGTCCTAGTTTCAATAAACAGCAAGTCATATGCATGCCATATAGATATAATTTACACCACATTCGGTATTCAAAAGCATTGCATATTATACTGTCATCTATATAGTATGGAGTGTCCACATGCTACAACATAGAGTAAGAGCAATGAACTCCCCCAACTAAAAGTCTGTCCACTCATACAGGATGTTGATGGTGTACACATTGACCACAACCTTTGGGTGGTCCACCGCAATTCAATTACGAGTAGAAAGGTCCCCCTCACTAGTGGCTGTCGCTGTAATTATAGGCAGCACCCACGGCTTCCTTCACCCCTGCCGACATTTTGGCGGTGAGCATGTAACACCTGCAACACATCATGCAATTTTAAAATAGTGCGCAAAGTTAGCCTTCAGGAAGTTGCATGATAAATTTAACTGTACTCCTTGTGTTTATCCTTGGAGATCCACATGTGTTCTTTAATTGTCGTTGGGCTCTACCATGACAATACAGTAGTGGGATCAGTTTCCTAACAGATCTGAGCATTTATTCTAAACTTGGGATTTTACTTTTAATTGTTGGCTTTATGGGTCTTGTCAAATTAACAAACATGCAGTAACATAATACATGTAATTATGATATGCAATCCCATGAAATGCTTATCTGCAAAGGTTGCATGCATGCTGATTGGACAGCATGGGTTACAACATGAAGCCAGAGTAAGAACATTCTATTGCCCCAAGCAAAGGTCCGTCTACTCAGGATGTTGACATTGTACACACCACAACCTTTGTCCACCACAATTCCATTACAAGCAGAACTGTCCCTTCACAAGTTGCTGTTGTTAAAATTGCATTCAACATCCACGACTGCATCACCCCCCCCCCCCCCCCCCACAACAAATCTGTACAACAGTCCTAAAGCCTATAATGTGCATATTGCCCAATGTACGTATGTGGGTGGGATCATACAAGGGTAGTACCAGATATTGAGGGGATACTCGAATACAATATGCGGCCATCTTTTCATGTAATACAATCACTGCATTTGCATTAATCATACGTGCATGTCAGGCTACAAACGGTAACACATATTGAGCTCCTTTCTTTATTGTATGATTTAGAATAGACACCATATCTCAAACACCCATCCATTATTATTGCTGTAAATATGCACTATATATTAGTCCTAGTAAGCGCAATTCATTCACATGCAGTAGTAACGATATATGACAGACTCAATATAATTTTTGCAGAATATAATTTGGTGACTTAGTATAAAATTCGCCAATTTGCCAAGTTTATAGTCCTCACAAATTATAATTATATGCAATTATAGTATTATTGTAGTACCTACATTGACATTCTTGGTCCAACCTTTGCATGTGATGAGTGGGCGCCGTGGCTCCCTCCCCCATTCCGCAGTCTATGTTAGATGCATAACTAGACTGCCTGACTATGCTGGTGTCATGTTTGCTTATAGCTAGCATGGAACCTCCAATGTATGGTCCTTAGGCTAACTATTGCAAATGTTGAAGAAGAACTTTGAATTTACTATATTAATATTATAATATGCAGCTTTAAATTATTGAAATTCATAAAAAAGTGAAACTACCATTTTCAATAAGCAGTACTTCATGGTTATATTATTATGCATGCACTAGTCTACATAGAGATTCTTGGTCCTGCCTTTGTGTTAGTGCCTGCCAGAACTATCGATCTGACTATATGCTGGTATAATGTTTGCTTAAAGCTAGCATGGACCTCTAACGTATAGACCTATAGCCTAACTATTGCAAATGTTGCTGAAGAACTTTGAATTAACTATGCAGCTTCATTGAACTTCATAAATAAAGTGAATCTACCATTTTTCAATGGGCAGTGCAAGTAATGCTGTAGTCTACACCAGAGTCTAGAAGACATTGCATATTATTTGATAACTGTTAGTCATATAGTCTGGATTTCCACATGCTACTGCTAGTGTATATAAGAGCAATGAACTTCCTCAAATTGAAGGTCTGCCCATAGTGGATCGATGTTGACTATATGTGTACACACTAACTGCAACCTTTGGGTGGTCCGCTGCAAATCAATTACAAGTAGAAAGGTCCCCCTCACTATTCCCTGTCGCTGTAATTATAGGCAGCACCCACGGCTTCCTCCGCCCCCTGCCGACATATTGGCGTTGAGCATGTTAGTACAACACGCCGTAAAATTATTATATTATAGTAATTTCATGATGTGTTGATGTGTTGACGTATACACGACATGACGAGTATATTATACTATTCAATTCAAAGTTAATATATAATATGTGATCCCATGACATTCCTCTCTACAAAGGTTGCTGATTAGACAGCATACGCAACAACATAGAGTGCTAGAGTCAGAACATTCTATTGCCATGAGCTTAAGGTCTGTCTACTCAAGATGTTGCCAGTGTACGCACCTCAACCTTTGGGATGTCCGCCGCAATTCATGATCAATTACGAGCAGAATTGTCCCTTTCACCAGTCACCGTCACTGAAATTGCAGTCAACATTCACAACCTCAGCGACCCCTTCCCACGGTAAGCCTGTATAACAGCCCCAATGTGTAATGTTGCATGTTGCCCGAAGTATATATGTGGGTGGGATCATACAAGGGTAGTACCAGAAGTACACTTGCAATTGAGGGGATGTTCGAATACAGGACGTAGCCATCCTTCATGTAATGCAATCACTGCATTGACATGGGTCATAAGTGCATGTCAGCCTATAAGTGGTAATATGATGACTATATATTCTTCACATTCTAAAACATATTATAGACACTGTAGCTGAGTTAAATACTCATCCATATATATTTGTAGTCCTAGTAAAGGTAGATTATATTCAATTATATACATGCAGTAGTATAACGTTGACTTATGTGACATTATGGTAAACCGCTCCAGTTGAAAGTCACCGCACTGTACATTGTCACCTGCAATGAGCGCAACCTACAATTATACAGTGATCCTGGCTGAAATGCATGCTACATCTCATCATTCTCTATATACTTGAGTATTTAATTTATAACAAGGTTCACTGGAAAAGCTGACTGCTTTGCACAACAACACGCTTACATGAGGCCAACACTGTTTACACAGACACACACATGTGCATTAAGGCTATTGGCTACTCCTCTCAGGATGTTGACAGTGTACACACCACAAATGTGGGGTGGTCAACCGCAATTTAATCACAAGTAGAAAGTCACCTTCACTTGTTACTGTTACTGAGTCAGACTGTAAGTGTACTAGGTGCACATGACACCACCAGCTTCCTTCACTCCCTATTGACATGCTGGCATGCAGTGAACATCATACAACTTCTCAATTAGTATTACTGTCCAAAGTATGGCAGTTGAAGGGATCACATAAGGATAGTTAATATACTATAATTGAAGGGATTTCAGTATCTTTATACATATCTCTTGTATGTGAAGTCTATCAGATTTTGATGAAGTTTCGGAAGCTGTAGCACCACATGTACATGTGGTTTATTGCATGTATATTGTTTACGTGTGGCACATTCACAATGAACTGCCGTGAGATTTCCGATGTGCTGTGGGTGTACTTGCCCAGTACTCGGTATTATCCTGGGTAAGATGCTTGGATGTTACAGAAAATCAGTTTAAAAGGATATATATTGGATAATGTATATAATATTATTATATCATATTATATATTATATGCAATATATGTTATAATATTATAAGAAGAGAGCTTACGGTGGCAATGATTCATTGATTGATTGATTGCATGAATATATATTTTCTATGTATGCGTGTAGTTCACGGCATTATAGTCCATGGATCGATCCCAGTGAAGTCAGCTAGTGGTTGGTGGTTTACTTCAAACCAATAGCTGACTTCATTGGAACCGCTGCCCTTCCTCATCATTCTAAAGGTTGGTGAGGTAGGTACGCATGTGGTTTCAGAGTAGCATGCGTATCAACATCCTGTGCATGGGGATCTTCCTAATTATTGCACACACGCACGTGTACCATACCCGCGGGTATGCATGCGTGGCTTACGACTGATCACGTGATTTCTTGGGATAAAAACTCGTGATCGGCCTGGCTGACCCGCTCTTCTCGTTCTTTTTTCGCTCGAAATCGGAATGTCTCCTGGTAGAATTACCCAACTCATGTTGATCTCCGCTGCCATCTATTTGACGGTAGGACTCGATTTGTCTATCAACCTGCCAGCATCCGAACATCTCCCGAATCACCGAATGAGGCGACAGGCGCCGCAAAAGTGTCTAGATGACATCAAGGAATTACAGCAGCCAGATATTCAGGCCTGTGAAAATCTGCTGACGAATGCGACCGAAGTGAAGGCGAACCAGTTTTGCCAAAACGGGTGCGCTTCCAAGCTTCATGACATCTATCAGAAAATTCACACTGACTGTGGTGCCTACTATCCGCAGGTACTAAATATATGTTGTGCTCGTGTTGGAGATTGTCTTCGTCTTCGTGTATCTGTGTTTCGAATTCTAGTACACAACTTTTGTGTTCAGACTCACGGCTGCCTTTAATTTCACACCAAATCTCGTACCAGACCCCCAATCACCGCCATTTTTTGTTTGCTACTAGAAAGGGTCCGTCCCCGTACATGGGGTTAATTCCTAGCTAGCTACTAAATCTGAGCAAGACCTCTGTGTCCTGTTCCTATCACATTTTAATGATGAGTACAACAGGGGATGGAGCTCACCACATGGCCTGCCGTTAGCCATCATAGATGCTGAAAAAAAGAATTGGGTCAGTACAGATTTTGGGTACATAAATATCTATGTGGCCATCATGACGAGTTCAAGTTCAAGTTCAAGTTCAAGTTCAAATTATTTAAACAGGAAATCACCACAGCACAAATAGCTGGATTAAAGGAGAATCCTGCAAATACATACACAGACATTAAATCCAAAAATGAATAAAAGAGATGGATAAAGGCAGAGAATTGCACAAGAAAGATTTAAGAGGAAAAAAGATATAGATTACAAAAGAAACAAGATACACAACAAGACGATCGAGACGAACAATCAAATACAGTGTAATTGTATACATAAAATCAAAATTGACAAAAAATACACAGACAAAAACAAAAAAACACAAGGACAATCAAGATACTGATAATATAGAAGATATTGCCAACTTGAACGGTTTAAATCCCAGGCTTCTGACTTTGAGTGGAATACTATTCCAAGCTTTTGCACCTGCATTGGCAAACGTTCTACGACCATACTCAGAGTTAGTCTGATTTATGAAGAAGTTCTTGGATCCTCTGGTGATAGTAGTATCCTGACTCCTAATGTTGTCGTTGGCACGCACAAGGTTCCTCAGTTCTAATGGTACAGGCTAGGTTAAGGCTGTAATGGAACATAATAGTCTCTATAGTTACGAGTTATAGTTGTCACATGCAATTGTGCTAGTGGCTCAGTCTGTAGGACATGTGCTGTGTCACAGTAAGTACTATGCAGACTGTATGAAGATAACATGGAGAGTCAAATCTGCAGCTGCAGTGGATGCATGCATGCATGTATGGCAAGATTCCCATAGAGAAAATGTATGCATAGTTATTACAGATTGTGTGATACTGTACGTGAACTCAAAGGTCAATTTTTATTGAAGTCAATTAATCTAATTTAAGAGGATTAAGAAAGATTTAAGAGGAAAGGACTTGTTTTATGAACAAGTCTGCAGACATTGTGTTTGTTGCGTTTGTTTCATACCACTGTATAATGTCATGTGGGTCCCACCTTGGTGTGCTACAGCAGCCATATTAACTGCTAATTAATTGACCAAGGGCAGTAAGCAAGTGCACAAAATGTGATAATTGACAACGACTACCATATGATTATTGATGTCGGACATGTAAATAAGTTTTGTTGTTTGTAGCCCTATGCCTGTCTGGCCCTTTGCCCATCTAGCCATGTACCTGTTTTGCAACTCACCCTTGTTACAAGTGTTTTTGGAGGATCCTTTTTTGATAAGGCCTTTTTGCACGGTCCTGTGTCAATCCTACACCCTTTAACCATTTTAAAATGGTTTTTATACACTCTTGTTATAAGGTTAGAGTCTTGTTCTCTTGGAAGTGTTTAGTGATCCTTCTCAAACTCACACAGGCTGAGAACAAACCTTCAAAAAAATCGACGTAAATTTCACACCTATCAATTAGCGTGGACATGTCCCACATGCGTTTCTATTATATTAAATCCCTATTTCTTTCAATCCTAGGTCACTGATGCTTTTGTAAAGTTTATGGGTGAACTCTGTGAGAAGAACACATTTAATCAGAGTTGCTTCTATGATCTCGTTGATCTGCAGTTTCACCATTCCTCATCCAGCTTTGTAAGTATAATTGTTTTTTGAGTAGGTAGAGGGACTTCGGACTGTGATGTAGGGAAGGTCCATTTAGTACTGCTAATGATGAACTGCAGGTTGGAACCTGCAAGTGAAGAACCCCAATCTTCCCAAGACTGTGTTTCTTAATGCTCCTTAATCCAAGTGTATTTCTACAATTATGTAATTATACGATGGTGTTCAGCTCTTTGTGTGTTAAATACGCATGATGCCCTAGGGTGAGTGCGTAGGTAACATTCGAATGGCTGAACACCATTGGAAAAATGATAAATACCCTACCCGTGGATTCTTACAATAGGTAGGAAAACTGTGGCAATATTTGGTGATGATATGGCCAGGCGCCCAGACATCTTGGCACAGTTATACACCAGTGTATAACTGTAATAAGAAGCCCAACAGTCTCTTATTACAGCTATACACCAGCTATGACTTTTACCCTTGTGCGGTTACCCTGGAAACAGGATACAGTGAGACCTCACTTATCTGCACACATCCGTTCTGAATGAAATGGGTAAAGTGAGGGAATTGGATAAATGAGGGAGCAGCAGTACGTATACTTTACAGTAGGATTATTGGAGATTTGTTTCAGTAAAGCTACTGAGGAAGGTGAGGGAACTGGATATGTGAAGTGTGGGTAAGTGAGGTCTCACTGTATTTTATTACATTAATGATACAGCTACAGTACCTGTAATACTTATAAAATCTATAGTTTGTCATACCTTAACAATGTGTACATGTACGTACTAATATGACATAAATTCTCGTGAAATTCTGTCTGCCATAGTACAATGTGCTGTATATATGTTAATTGCTTTAATTGTGACACTAAACATGCAAGTACTATATAATATATAGTGTATGGCTGTGCATGTAACGATACATATCCTAGCTCCGTTTTCTTTTTTAGAGTTGTGACATTACTGCACCTGCATGCAGTTCAGGATGTCGTTTAGTAAGTAGTTAAGATATTATGTATGTGATGGATATATGTCTGTGTGTGTGCATGCATGCATGCGTGTGCAGGTGTACAATTGCGAAAGAAACTTAATAGTCGCTGTGATATGATGTACCTCAGCGCACGTGCTTGTGCATGCACATTGTCTGTACTGTCTTGTGCACTTTGCTCCCATGTTAAGTCTCACTGCTGTCTGTGGTGCAAAATTGCTCATTCTGTAGTTCCTCACGTATGTACGAAAAAACGTTGGATGCTGTATCCATGTGATCGGGGATGGTTTGAAAGTCTCAAAACCAGACCGAGCTGCGTGAGTTTGTCTCTAGTACATGCCCATTGTATGTGAGCGTGCACATTTTACTTCCAGCATCGCTTGATGAAGCTGCATGTCTTTCTTATTGCTAGTGTTTTCCTGTTATATATACTTCAAATTATTGCCATAGGTACTTCATATCATATAACATGTATGTGTAAAACTCTGTGAATGTGTGAAGCTCACATCTCATCTCATCTCCTCCTCAGAGCATTGGATAAGCTGTGGGGACTGTGCAGTATGACTCCTCCACCACTGTGCAAAGTGTAGGAGATTTCCACTTCAGTTAATTCCTGACAGCATCGGTTGGAAATTATAAGTTCTACAAATCTGTATGCGGAAACATAGTGTTTAGTCCATGTAGTACTTTGATGCAGTATATACATAGATACATCATAATAATATTATGTAGTTCAGACAGTGAAATGATTCAAATGTGAACATTGAACTCCACAAGGAATGGCTGTACCCTGCGCTTCCCTCACATTTACAGAGTGCTTATAATGTATATACTACATTGCACACTTTGTGTTATAATTAGCTATGTAGTATGCATATGTGCAGACACGCCACACACACAATTCCATGCATGCATATGTGCACTCACAATCACAAGCATGTGTAGATACATACTTATGCCCACACATAATGTATATAATATTTTTACAATACATGTACATTTGGAGCCTCCCAAAGAGAAAAAAAGTTCTCCACAAAAATCAGCTGAATTTTTGTTGTCTCCACAAAGTACATGTCCTTTGTAGGGATATTTCACCGTTTCAGTATACATAATGCTGTAACAGTGTGTAGTAAGACATGAGTGTGTATAAGTGTGCACACATGCATGATGTATGTATACGTGTGTGTGTGTGAGAGTGTGTGTGTGTGTTTGTGTGTGTGTGTGTGTGTGTGTGTGTGTGTGTGTGTGTGTGTGTACGTGTGTGTGTGTGTGTGTGTGTGTGTGTGTGTGTGTGTGTGTGTACATGTGTGTGTGTGTGTGTGTGTGTGTGTGTGTGTGTGTGTGTGTGTGTGTGTGTGTGTGTGTGTGTGTGTGTGTGTGTGTGTGTGTGTGTGTGTGTGTGTGTGTGTGTGTGTGTGTGTGTGTGTGTAATATCTATGTATATTGGTATGATTTTACAGTCCCTGTGTTTTTCACATTATAATCTACTGTGTACGTACACATTTTTACAGGTCTACTGTATTGTCATATAATCATATAATATGTAAAATCTTCACCTCATTGTATAGCTATGTACTGCATGCACTTTCTTTCTGGCAAAACCTAGGCACTTCATGTAAAAAAATTGTGCTTATGCATGCAAATATCCAAGTAATTCTACAAAGTGCTTGCTACAATTCACTTAAATAGATGCTTGGCTGAGCCATAAACCTTTCCACGATGCAGAACTCGTCTACCTGTCCAAATGTTCTCTGTGGGCCATGCCTGTAGCTAACAGGGGAAACATCGGATTCACCTGAAACATTGAAGCAATTTATATGATCCTTGTAACTGTAGATGCATGTATGTACATGAGGTCTTCTATAGCCTTCACATAAAGATGCTTGTTGTAATGGTGCAGTCACACCACTCTCCAACGGAGAGTCGACAGACACTGCCATCGGCATTTCGAACTTCGCGCGCGATTCTAGGCACGTGACGATTGCACGGCCTGATGGAGTTTCGCAATCAAGTTTTTTATTATTTATAGTCAATCTTGTTCAGGAACTCGTCTATTCACCCGCTTGTCGCTAGTGATCGACATGTCTTCAAGCAGAATTGCCCAGCTTTTTTTGATCTCCGTGTCCATTTGTTTGGCGGTGGGACTTGATCTTTCTTTCAATCTACCTAGATGGGAACATCTCCCGAATCACCGTATGAGGCGGCAGTCCCAGGAGTGTCTAAAAGACCTCTTTATTTTACAGCACCCAGATATCCAGGCCTGTCAAAATCTGACAAAAAACACAACTGAATTGCGGCGGGCCGATCAATTCTGTAGCGAAGGCTGCGCCACCAAACTTCACGACATTTATCAGAAAGTGCTTCACGACTGTGGTCCCCTATACGTCCCCCAAGTAGGTTTAAATTTGCTTGTCAGAAGGCTTATTCGACTATATGTCATTGCGCATTTCTGTACCCGTGTTATACTGTTGTCTATAACTCTGTGTGTGTATGTGTGTGTGTGTGTGTGTGTGTGTGTGTGTGTGTGTGTGTGTGTGTGTGTGTACATGTGTGTGTGTTTGCGTGCGTGTGTGCATGCGTGCGTGCGTGTGTGCATTGGTGCATGCGTGTGTGCTGTATGCATATCATGCATATTATTATGCGCATGTCATCAGCATGTCAGTGCATGAGTTTTGTTTTTGATATCATGTCTGATTTATTGTGTCACTGCAGAGGCAAAGTGCACTAAATTTAACTGCACATGCGTCTGTGTAATTCCGTACATATGTATGACATACCATTCCAGATTACAGCTGCTCTCGTGAAGCTTGTGGGTGAATTGTGTGAAAAGAACAAGTATGAGGAGAACTGCTTCCATGCTGCTATAGAATTTGCGCAGCGCCCCATTATCTCCTATGTAAGCTAATATATCTAGTATGTGTGTACTCTTTCTGTACCACAGTGACTGTATAACCGACCAAGTATATAATCAATTATGTATTGATAAATTTGTATGGTACTGGTAGCCTGTATTTCCGTAGTTTGAATTTATGTGTGTGTGTGTGTGTGTGTGTGTGTGTGTGTGTGTGTGTGTGTGTGTTTGTGTATGTGTGTGTGCATGTGTGTGTGTGTGTGTGTGTGTGTGTGTGTATGTGTGAGGGGGTGGTTAGTAATAACTTTCAAGAGCTTAAGTCTGTTGCCAGCAGGTGGTGCTTTAATTTGGAAGGATGGAAACTGGAACACTCAGCTGTCAGGTGAAATCATACCTGTCAGCGGCCTCAACCACTGAAAACATAAATTTAAATGTGACTTGGGTATTTCTTTGTCAGGCTCTTAGCAGGGTGCTGGTCATTAGCTGGTGCCTTAGATGCTATGAGCCTGGATAATACCGAGTTGAGGGTTGGGAATCACTGCTGCTGTCAGTTAGGTGGACACGGCACCACTCTTCAGCTGCAGCCCAGCCCTACCCATCTTGTGTGGGGCTTGCAACCTCACAGATGGGCAACCCTTGATTGCACAAGGGGGTCATCGGGGATGGTGGAGGCACCCAGGCCCATATCCAGTGGGTCTCTCCCTCACTGATGTCTGGTGGCTCACCCCCAGTTGGGCTCCTTTGGGGGCCCAACTAGGAAGCCGCAATATAGCCCGCAGTGCAGGCTGTGGTATTACAAGTTACAAGTTTAACTGTTACAAGTTACAAGACTTAGTGTGTATGTGTGTGTGTGTGTGTGTGTGTGTGTGTGTGTGTGTGTGTGTGTGTGTGTGTGTGTGTGTGTGCGCGCGTGTGTGTGTGTGTGTGTGTGTGTGTGTGTATGTGTATACATATGTATATATATGTGTGTGTGTTTATACATTGAAAGAGGACAATGTGTTCTTAAAATATTGCATAAATCTGTACTTTTTCTATGCTAGTAGTAAGTATGAATGCATGATCAGACACACTCTAAGACTTAATCTCTCTACGCGTTTATGCTCAAAGACAATGTAATTTTGTCATGCACTAAGTCTTATTTCTTCACAGGGTTGTTACCTTGATCAGGACCCTCCTGACTGCACTGAAGGCTGCAACAAGGTTAGTCAGCTAACATGATTTGGCAAGATTAATTTGTATAGTACTCTATACACAAGTTCAAGCCCGGCCTTCAATTGTGTTTTCAAGGTTCCCTGATTCAGAAGTATGGTTATTCAGAATCTGTATAATTTACAGAGACACACTATCAGTGAGTAAAGTCTCCAAATCTATGGACTCTACTTGCTACAGTGACTATACCACTGAAAAAATAGCAATTATTTTACCAAATCAAATTAATTTCTGCTTTATCACACAATTTGTTATAAACTAATTCCTGGCCCTGTTTGGTTTACAGTATACAGTTACTATAACTTTTTGTTTATATCCTGATAAGAAGATTTCTGATAACTTATTGAATTCAGTGTGTTCCCTAAGGTTTGACTGTATCAGGGTTGGGATTCATTATTATATAATTATACAAATTAATACAAAATGCAAAATTATAATTGCAGCTGATATGAACATAATTTGGCTTACCAGAGATTTATTAGGTTTTTTTGAGATTAAATTCTACAGGTATCCAGGAGCTAGAATTAATATAATTATTACATAATGATTACTGTACAATAAGTACAATACTGTAAATACTGCGCAATTATCAAGGGTTTTTAAAAACCCTTAATAATTGAGGTCTGGACTATAAAATAGTGATTACTTGTTCTATGTACACTACGTAATGTGCTATGTGGAGTGTGTTTGTGCACGAGGAAGTGAAAGAATTAATACATGCATTATTGACATGGAGGCCAGAAGCAAACTTAAGGGTTTATGTGTGTTGTATCAGACTGAGTCTAGCATGTGCTACATGCACCGTCACATAATATTAAGTATTCGTGGTGTATGAATTGTATTCTGTGCAGCTCCTAACCTACGTGAAAAGCAAGGTAGGATGTTGCTTCTATGTGATAGAAGATGCTATAAATATGGAGGCACCAGGGGAGGTTAAGTGAGTCAAATATAATATGTACGTGTAATAAATGAAGATAATACTATTATTATACTATTTTGCTGAATGGGAAGACAGTTGTATATATTGTGTGCATGTGCTTGCTCAAGTTAATGAAATGTGAGTTAAGTGCCTGACAATGTCCATATCTTATTACGTGCATGCCTACTTGAACTTCAACTTTTCTTTAGAAATCCATAATTTGCATCAGATTTTTACAACTTACACAACATTGCTCTATTGATTGTCATCTTTTGAATTCTGATATCGGGGTAAATCATGTTAAAATGTATAAGCAATTGTTACTGGTTGTAAAATTACAGTATCAATGAAGTTTGTACAAAAGGCTATACTGGTGTTACAGTAGCTTTAGAATCATAATTATAACCTTTTGTAGATTCAGGTGGAGCTTAGCTCCCAGCCCTCTAGCTGCATGTATTATGTGTTTTGAGTATAGGCATAGCGAAATTCAGCTGCACGAGGTGTTTATATCTATATACTCACTATAAAGGAGAAAATGGCCGTATTGAAATTACCATGAATTTTTATCATGCTATTGTCATCCATTTGCCATATTATTATATTACCTTGTAGCCTTCATGAACGCGAATTTATGCATAAGAAAAACGACCTGAGCAGGGTATCACTATAATTTGATGCTGATATAGTGATCAATAGCAATGTAGAAAAGTCAATGACACTTTAATTCACCAGTCACAGAAGCTAACCACAAAAAATTCACCAGTCACAGAAGCTAACCACAAAATATTGTGTTATATTTACATAAAATTAATACAAGAAGCAGTGTACATAAGATTGATTTGAGCACAAGGATTAAAGGGTACAAAGATAACTTTGAGCATAATTTGAAGTAGGAAGTAATGTACAACAATAATGAATAAAGGTAGAATAAGGAAATGAAGGATGATTTATAACATAGTCACATATGGCACAAAATGGTGGCTTCCACATTGAAACCAGACACTGTCAGACAATCAATCTACTAATGACATAACCAAAACCAGACCGGTCCTACAAAGACTAAATTTAAGGATGATTTATATAGTCACATTGCACAAAATGGTGACTTCCACATTGAAACTAGACAGACAATCAATCTACTATAATGACCCATAACCTACAAAGACGAAAGTATAAGTGATACTTAAGCTATAGTGCATGTGGCTTTGCACATGAGCAACGGAAAGGGTAAATTTATTGACATAGTCTAGACATTGAAGGACTGGTGAACATACATATGTACACACTCATGCAGGCACACACACACGAGTCAAGCACAGGTTGTACTGTCACACTGTTACATGTACACATAATATATATTGTAAATATAAGTGTGTATATGTACGAGTAAAAAATGAAAAGAGAATTACAAGCAAACAACAATGTTTTGAAAACATATCTGACTCCTTTCTGGAATTAAAAGTGACACTATACTTATATATATATATATATATATATATATATATATATATATATATATATATATATATATATATATTTATACTTGCACACAAAAAACGCCATGTCATAGTAAGTTTCTGATGACATGTGATGTTTTGTTTACTATTTTTTTGTGATGTAGTTTATTATTTCTGGGATGTGTACACACCAATTCCCGAACAGCTGGGGGCGGATATAATCACACGTACGAACTATATGACAAAACAATGTATTTTGTATGTTATTATATCAACCTGTGTGTTGTCACAGTGTTTAATAAGAGATACAGGCTATAGAATTGTCAAGGATTTACTTGATTTTATATTAGTATGCATTAGTTGTACGAATCAAAAATGGCGTCACCAAGGTCACCGTTTCGATATATCACAATTTAGCCATGTAAATATAGAAAGAGGGAACAGAAGGGGGCATTTTTCGTTGTAGTCTGCCAGGTTGAGGTGAAGCGGCGTCATACATTGTCCAAACAAGACAAGCACGTTTGCGAACAATTCTGATTAAGAGGAAATGTCACTCTTAATCACAGAGAAGGAAGAGCAGAAATGGTGAGAAGGCTTCCTGAATTCATGTCTAGTTTCATGAACTATGTTAGGATGTCCTAGCTGTGTGTATACTTTTGCGCTTGCTTCAGAAGTGATTTCTGTCATCAATCAAATCGGTGCCGGGTTAGAAGCATATACGAGATAGGCAGCCATGGCTATTTTTTTAAATCTCAAATTTGGCATGTCTATAGGTAAAGTGTTCGCATTCCAGGATAATTGTTCTTATTCTGTAAAGCATTCACCTTGCATGTTGTTATATGACCGTATTCCTGTTCTTGTTGTTGGTACTAAAGTGGCTTTTGTATGTTTGTGCACGTGTATATATATAGTATCCACGTTTTTTGCTGGTTATAGGGTTCAACATAATGTGTTGTATGTAGTTGGTACTGACTATGTTAGAAATGTCCCATATTTGAGTGAATTGTTGCTATTGGCACATCCATAAAGCCAACAAATTTGTTGACTCTTTTGGTAAAGCCAACTAATTAGTTGGCTTCAGGTTGTTTTGCCTCAAAATCAGCTGTGTTTTGGGTACCCTTAAAAAATAATTGGACACAATAAAAAATAATCTGTTTAAGTTTATCATATAGGAAGTACACATGAGCTATCATTATAATTGGGGCAAACCTTAGTGGGCCCCACAATGACGTGATGTATGCTAGTGGTGTATGTGGCTGGATATGTGTTGTATGTCCGGCCGACAAAATTTTGACGAGTGACATACGTTCAGCCGACAAAGTTTCCATGGCTTCTACTTGATTTTTTCCGGCTGCATAACAGCACCTACGGCAACGAGTCCTAAGTGAGTACTTTCTGCTTTTATCCTATGTTTTGCCTGCTCCGTGGGCCTTATCCTCTTTTTAACCGGTAATTTAAAGATCGAGTGGATGATTGAGGCTGTGTTCATCCTTCAATAGGACGAACACGCATTGATTACCCCCTCGTGGCTGCTGACGGTGAGCCAAACATCTAAGGTAGAGATAAGGTGTCCTCTTCCCCCAGGCTCCTGTCCTGCACAATTGTGTTGTACAGTAATTCGAGGTTCAAAACAACAGGGCAGTGAACACACGGCGTCGATTAGCCACAGGTATGTATACCACTGACAAAGCAAATAACAAGGACACGTATGCGAAATCATTTATTAAGCAAAGTTTGCACAGCTACACTTGACGTTGACAGCAGTTGTTTAATTAGTTCTAAGCTTCTACAAGAGTACATTGCTGTGCCAGATCTCCGCCACATGCACTGCTCCACATATTATGTACTTGGAACCATGCACCCAAAGCCCAGTACTTGGGCAGTTGGCCAGCACCGCATGACTGTGTCGGTGGGCTGCTCATCGATTGTTTTCATGCCTCTACCTGTACTGATCAGGCTCGCCCCTGTACTGATAATCATCTGCCTATCATTAGATGATGATAGACAATTTATTGTATCATACTTATCCTCTGGTTCACTCACTCTATCACTGACTTGAACATATTTTGCATGTGAAGACCAGCTGATACATGATACACCATGCACATGCATCAGAGTTACTCTTCAACATTCATGCTATTGTTCAAATTCTGAGGTAAATTAGTTAAGTTTAAATCTATGACTATTGTTTTATTTATGCAGGGCACTGGATAAGCTTTGGACACAATGTGAAATGTCACCCCCACCCAAATGTAAAGTCTAATGGTCGATATGCACCATTTCATGGTATCTGAAGCAAAGATATTAACAGTTTACCGTAGAGAGAAATATAGTTATAATAGCAACATAACTATAATGTATATAGTGTTCGGGATTAAATTTTATAATTGTGCATTATTGAAGCATAACAGTTATGTGTTATATTGTGTATGTGTGTGTGCATGTGTGTGTGTGTGTGTGTGTATGTGTGTGTGTGTGTGTGTGTGTGTGTGTGTGTGTGTGTGTTGGTGTGTGTGGGTGTGCATGTGTATGTGTGTGTGTGTGTGTGTTGGTGTGTGTGTGTGCATGTGTGTGTGTGTGTGTGTGTGTGTGTGTGTGTGTGTGTGTGTGTGTGTGTGTGTGTGTGTGTGTGTGCATGTGCGTGCGTGTGTGTGTGTGTGTGGGCGTGCGTGCGTGCGTGCGTGCGTGCGTGTGTGTGTTTCCTTGCATGTGCTTGCGCTTGTACATTGGGAAATAATAGTAACGTAACCATGTATATAGGTGTTTTGAA